>PVLC010000905.1:0-168793 GCA_004027655.1 Graphiurus murinus | reverse complement strand
TCTTTATTTTGAAACCGAGTCTCACTAAGTTGCGGAGTGCCTCACTAGGTAGCTGAGGCTGGCCGCGAACCCGGATCCTCCGGTCTCAGCCTCCCGAATGCTGGGATTACAAGCGTGCGCCACCCCGCCCGACTCAGAGTAAAATTTATTCTTAATGATCACTTTTGTGATTTTAGGACCATGGATGAGCATCATTAAAAAGTGTAAGTAAATTTATTTATTCATTCAACTATTTATTGACCATCTGCTGCATGTACCACATGAGGAGGTGCTAAGGATACAACAATGAAAACAACAACAACATTCTGGGACTCAGGGTTACATCTGAGTGGACTGGCAAACAAGAGACACCTAAGCATTGTTACTATAATATGTGCCCTATGACTAATACAAACTAAGTTTCTGGAAAAAATTAGTTAATAAACAGAGGAAATAAATAAAAAGTGGCCCCTAATTGAAGTAGGTATTATAGGAAAGATATTTTTAAACACCCTTATGGTTAAGGCAAATATTTCATCCCTTGGCACTTTGATGGGGTTCATATTTTGATAAAAAATGAAAAGAACCAAGTAGATTTGGTGGCCTTAAGTGAGAAGTCACAGAAACCTTAATTGTTCTGGGCCCTTTAATTTTATATAGAGTAGTTTAAACAGGGCAGAGATGATTTTCAGGTGTGCTTATTTTAGGCCATAAAAAAAATAGGCAATTCTACAGGGAATGTAACTTTAGATTCTTTAAAATGTTTGAAAATTAACTTCATTCTTATTAAATTGGGGATTGTGCTCTACCTGAATTACAAACTCTCTTCCTTTTGATATATAACATTAGTAAGGAATTATGTAACACACTGTATTAGACTTGCTTTATTTTCTTTCAAATGAAGCATCTATAATACTATTGCTAGCCTAGAGTTTGGGGCACTTATTTTTAGAGTAGAAAGCACAAATGAAATGCACTTTAAAATCTTCTGAGTATGAGTTGTTAGATACATGTATACTTATCTTTTGGGTTTGTTTATTTTGTGGTACTGGAGATTGAACCCAGGGGCATTCTACCTCTGAGCTGCACCACCAGTCCTATTTTATTTTTATTTTAAAACAGGGTCTCACTTGCTGACAGTCTTACTACGTTGCTGAGGCTGGACTCGAACCTGTGATCCTTCTGTCTCAGTCTCCTAAGTACTGGGATTACAGGTGTATGCCACTACGGCTGGCTTACACTTTTTTGTATACTAATTTTTCCACAAACCCAACTCTTGGGTGCTAAGACTAGTGGGATCTAAAGAAGGATGACCAGAATTAAATTGAATATGTTCTCTGTAACTGCAATATTACTATCAAAGAATCCAAAGAGATTTCTCATAGTTGCTTGAGATTCTTAAGTAAAAAAGTATCAAACAAATAGAAAACTGCCTTTTGATAAGGCTGCAACTGTTCCTGACGAGGTAAGGTGAGTGACAGCACGGTATGCCTGGAGGGAAACCACAGAGGTGGCTCAGGTCTAGCGCATGACAGCTGAGACACTTCGGGGAAACTGCTTCTCTCTTGTGGCTTCAGCTTTTTACTCTATGAATTACAATAATAACAAATGAAACCCTCACTCAGAGGTGATAAGACAAATAGGGTATAAAGAAGGTATACTAGGTAGATTAAATGTGTCCTCTATGACCATAAGTATTAGTATTTTTTTTTTTTTTTTTTTTTTTTTGCGGTACTGGGGATTGAACTCAGGGGCATTCTACCTCCGAGCTACACCCCCAGCCCTATTTTTTATTCTTTATTTGGAAACCGAGTCTCACTAAGTTGCGGAGTGCCTCACTAGGTAGCTGAGGCTGGCCGCGAACCCGGATCCTCCGTTCTCAGCCTCCCAAATGCTGGGATTACAAGCGTGCGCCACCACGCCCGGCTACCATAAGTATTTTTATCAAAGAACCCAAAGAGCTTTCTTACAGATCTTCAAATCAAATGAAACATGTGTCCAGGTGACAGATACAAAGCAAAAAAAACAATGATGATGAGGTAATCCGGTATGCCAGCTTTCAACTTGTATTAGTAAAGAAATCAGTCTGTGAATCGATTCATCTTTTATACGGCCTTTAGATTATCACTAGTAATTATATATGTGTATAGGACGAATGTAACCTCATTAGGGTTCAGTTTCCTCACTTATAAAATGAGACCAATCAATCTGCTCACAGGGCTGATTTAAGGGCTTAAGAGTCAGCACATACTGCTAGCTGCTATTTGTTTTTTAGAATAAAAAAACCGTGGAATGCCCAGATGGATGTCTGATCCAATATAAGAAATGTAAATTCAAAGATGAGGAACACACCTTTTAAAAAGCATGTTTCAACGGAATTACAGGAGAAGAGAGAGACAGGAACAGGGACAGACAGTAGCAAAGTCTTGCACAGAAACAACTTAATGCTTACTTTAAGAGTTTGGATCACTACATATTTTGGTATACCTGAATATTAAATACTTGTAAATTACAAAGAGTAAGAAAATTAAAAAGTAAACTTACTTCTGCCACACAACGTAGGTAGTTTCCCTGTAAATAGTACCCCTGCTTGGAAGGCAGTTCGTCTATGCTCCACACCTGATCTGAGTAACTGTCATGTTCTTCCATTATATATTTCCCCGACATGGTAACAGGAGGAAGGTTTAGACTGGCAGAAGGAGGAATGGTTGACATATCTGTGGCAGAAACTTTTGAAGTGAAACGCAACCTGTGATTAGGTAGCTCAAACGTAAACCTTGTCTGTGCACCTATAAGAAATAAGAAAAGTTATTGTTTGTGCAGGCATTTATTCATACATAAATATCTCACTTTTACAAAAAAGATATCTGAGAAAAATGTGTGGACTTTACACGATCTACCCTGAGATATATGTAGGAATATCTTATATTCCCTCTTAAAATTATTCCCTTATATTTAAACATATGCCTGGTTTCTATAGTCAGTCAGCAAGCATTATTTAGGCAGCAAGTATTAACTAAGGCTCCTAGTGCCCAGCATTACATCAGGTGTTATTTTATATCATAGAAAGCAGAAAAGATATTGCCCTTATTATGGAAAAGTTATAACAAGAGGAATTAGTCCAGTTTAAAACAAGTCCCAGGTCCACACAGTGCTTCATTCAAAGAGAATGGTTAGCAGGTGACAATCTTTCTCCTCATCCTGACTCAGTCAGTGTGGAAAGAGGCAGTGGGAACTGTCAAATCCACTAAACTGAGCTCATTGAAAACACTCATAAAGAAGTTGCACAAACACATGTACTTTTTTACCTTAACAATTATTAATTGTTAAGGTTGCATACCATATACCAAATAAGGGTATCTCATGAATTTCCATTTACTGTTGCCTTAAGTCAACTATCTGGCACATAGTTGTTAAAAAAAAAAAATACAACCTATACCATTAGTCAGCCCATATTTCTCCAACTGTCTCTACAGGCATGAAGGGGTAGCAGAAGCCTTATAAAATCTACTATTGCCCATTTCATATGTGACATATAGGCATATATATGTTCCTCTCAAAACAGCAAAATCTCACATTCTTTTCACTGTCACTACTCAAACATCATTAAATAGCCTATTTTACCCACGTGCATACTTTATTATATATTCCTAGTGCTTTCACTCACTCTACTCACTACTGATGCAATAATCTTTGGGCATGGGCTGAGTCAGCCACACACAGAAAAGTGGCCCTCACCAACTGCTGCATCTGTGAAGTGCCCCCAAGGCTGCCAGTGCCCTTCCCTGCCACCAGCAGCTGGCGGACCCGCCCCACTGACCATGCCAAGGTCACACAGGCGCAGGGGCGGCCCGCCTCTCCTGGCTCGGTCGCTGCTCACACTTCCACCTGCGCAATTTGTCCTGTTCCTCACCTCAAGAACAGGCTCATACCTGTCTGGATATCTGACAGTATGTTTACTTTGCTCTTAAGTATTTCTATCTTTTTGGTTCTGAACTGCCTATCTTGGCCTTGACTTGCTGCTTCTGTGACTCTAGTCTTTCATGGTCAAATCTGGAGACTCACTTTATAGTGCTCTGCTTCCTCTGCTTCTGGCACACAAAGGTCTAAATGTTCAGAAAAATCCCTCTAACAAACAAAACCTGAATTGCTATGGTAAGAATACTTATATGCACACACTTACATATATACACACATGTATTCATATATGTACATATGTGTTTTTAAATTAATGTGTCATTTTAACAGAATAACGGAGAAAAATATTATTATTTCATTAATCCAGAAAGTATCTAATTATATTCACCAATTATTCTTTATAGGCATGGGAAAAAGAAACATATTTTCTTACCCAACAAAGCAAAACTAGCAAAACCTACAGCAAACACCTTACTCATTGGTGAAACGTTGACAAGACCAGGCAAACACAGTAAGGCAAGAAAAGGAAACAAAAGGAAAAAGGTAGAAAGGAGGAAACAAAGGTGTATTACCTGCAAACAGTGTGACCGCCCCAGAGAAAGCTCTAGAGAATCTACAACTTATTAGCAAGAATATAATTGACTAATGTGGTCACTGAGAATAAGATTAGCATAAGAGCACCAACAGTTTAGAAAAATACCATTTTACAAAAAAGTAACATCATAGCTAAATAAAAATATATCTTGCAAAATGTACAAAAATCTTCAAGTAGAAAACTTGAAACCTTATCAAAAAACATTAAAGAAGACCTAATAAGAAAGAGAAGTAGATTTATTCAAAAATAGGAAAGTTAAATATTGTGTAGTTGTTAATTCTTCCCAAATGAATATATAAATTTCTATAAAAACCCAAACAGGGTTTTTCAGGGAACTTGACAGACTGATTCTAGAATGTACATGGAAGAGCAAAACACCAACCAGGAAAGTTGCTACAAGAGGAAAAGTCAGGTGGAAATGTGATATTGGTGCCAACTGGCCAAGAAAACAGAATAGAAAACTCAGAAAGACTCCCACACATAAAGATAGTTGATATATGACTACTTTCTTGATTATTTACCACTGAAAAAAGAGAAGAATTAGTCAATAAATGATGTTTAGATAACTTGTGATACAAACTATGACACATCAAATTTAAAAATAATAATGATAAACTTCAGAAATATTAAGTGTTTAATATAAAGAGCAAAGCCCAAAACATTTTGGAAAAAATATTAGAGAAGTATTTCTTAAGGACATAAAAACACACATCACAGGAAAACACTGGTAAATTCAATTACACTACAACAATTAAGAATACCTGTTCATCAAAAGTGAAATAACAAGCCTCTAGCTGGGTAACAACAGGTTAAATACGTAACAAAGTTCAATATAGAGTAGTTAAAAAATGTTCATGAATAAAGAAAAACACAGGGCTCACTCAATGGTAAAATGGGCAAAACACAGGCAAAGAGCAAAAAGCAATGAGAATCACTGACAGGTATCATATAAGAAAAAAATATAAGAATACAAGAAGCTCTGTGTGTGTGTGTGTGTGTGTGTGTGTGTGTGTTAACGAGGACTGAACCTGGGTGGGGGTGTTCTACCTCTGAGCTATACCCCTAGCCTTTTTTATTTCTTACTTTGAAACAGAGCCTCACTAAGTTGCTGAGGCTGGTCTGGAATCTGTGGTTCTCCTGTCTCAGCCTCCCAAATATTGGGATTACAGGCATGCACCACAGAGCCTGGTTAGAGCTAAAAAAATTTAGCCTTCATCACAGAAATATAAATTAAAACCACAAGGAAATATCATTCCATATATATCAGACAACCAAAAATTTAAAAGTGTTGGGGGGGGGGACATGCTATGTGCATGTATGTCAATGCCAACATGATATACATTATAATATGAGACCATAATGTATCTACCAATAAAAGCACACAAAAATAAATAAAATGACTTGAAATTACAAAAAAATAAGTAAACAAAAGTGTCACCAAGGATGTTGAACAATAGGAACTCCCACTTCATGTGGTGGGAGAGCAAATTGGTATAGGAACTTTGGAAAAGTTGCATTTCCTAGTAAAACTGAAGATGCATTTACCCTACAGTCTAACTGTCCCACTCCTAATATCCTGGAGAAACTTGCAAACGTGTACCAGAAAATATGTATGAGAATGTTTGTAACAACAACAACAACAACAACAAAAAAAAATCAAAGAAGACAAAGATCCATCGAAAGAAGAATGGGTAAATTCTGCTATAATCATGTAATGGACTGCTACACTCCAGCCAAAAGTGAATAAAATAGATAAATGAATAAAAATGGATGAATCTTAAACCTAATATAAAATAAAAAGTACTGTTTAAATAAATTTCAAAACTGGCAAAAGCAACTTTAAGCCATTTATGAGTATATGTATGGTTGTCATACACACACAAACACAGATACACCATAAAACTATAAAGGAAAAAAACAAAGAAATGGGCAAAGACAAAACTTATGATTGTGGCTATACCCTGAATAGTCATGGACACTGTCTTATTTGGAAGTTTCAAAGTATTGGTAATGTTCTAATTGTCACATTGTATAACACGTGGGTAAATTTGCAGTACTTAAATTACTCCTTGAAATAATTTTGTGTATAATATGAACATTTTGTATAGATGATACGTTTTACAATAAAAAATTAAAAAGCAAAGAATTTTGGGATAGGATATATGAGAATCACAAAATCACAGAAGTAGCTATTTTAAAGAAATCAAATTATCTCTGATTTGAGCTAAAGGCACACAGTGTAAAAATAAACCAATCATTCAGATTATAAAAATCTAGCAGATGTAGAAACAGGTTTATTCATTCGACTTATGTTGGAGAAATAGCCTCAACAGTTGAATACCTTTGAATAGTCCAAAGTAGGATTCATCCTAACTATTCAAGGAGGTGTACAGATATTTTTTACTTGACTGAAGAATATCATTAATGAAATTTAAGTGTTGTGATCAAATTTTTAAGTTTCCATACAATGTTCATAACACCAAATTTATCCTTTTAAAGATATTACTAATTTCTCAGAAAGTCATGCATTTTCAGAGGCTGAATTAAAAATTCAACGTTACCCGTCATTCCATGACTTCTCATTCTTCCCATCTTGTATTCTGCTTTCAGAGATGGTAACAGTGCTGCTCCAATGGCTATACCATCCAACATGGCGCTGAATTTAAGAACAATGGGCTTCTTCTCTAAGCCTTCTGGTAGTTGAGGGAATTCATTGGTTTCAATAGGTGTCTGATTAACACTTGTTGGAGTTTTTTCAGAAGGTAATGGGGTTGCAATGTCTTCTTTCACAGGCTGCGGGCTACAAACCAAGAAGACAGAGAGTTAAAAAAAAAAAAAAAACCACACAATAAACAGCTACTATTTTATTGTATGAAATTATCTGGTTTCTCAGTGAAAAATAGTCATTATACAATGGTGATCTAGAAAAGCAGACAAACAGTAATAACAATATAGACTCCTGGAATGATATACTTCCAAGGTGACTCATATCATTAATGTAACAGTAGAATTAAACTCAGGTTTGTCTGGTTATAAACTCTATGGCTTACCCATTACGCACTCTATTCTTGACTGTAATACTATTAGTACTATTGCCACTACTATTACTACCATTTAATAATAACAGCAATAATAGCTGAGTGGCAGATACTTTCTTTAGTGTTTTGTGTGTTTTATCTCACAAAATTCTTTGTGTAGGGACCATTATGTCCACTTTGCAAATGAGAAAGCAGAGCCAGAAAGTAATGAAACTTGGATTTGAACCCATTCGGTGTGACTCCATAGTGTGACTTTTTAAATACTATGCTCTACCGACAATATAAAATGAAAAATTCAGGTAATAGAAAACTAAGATTCATGTACACATTCTAGATTTCATATTCCTTTCAAAGAACTATATTTAAATTTTTACTATTTAGTCAATTTCAGCTATACTATTACATGAGAATTAAAAATCTAGATAAAACAACTGGGGGGAAAAATCACTGCTTTAGGACATCATCAAAAGATATACTAATAATGTTTTCCCACTTTATAGGATGAGGAAAAGGAAATGTAAAAAGACAGATTTTTTTATATTTCATATATATTTTTATTAGTTATAGGTTTTAGAAACCAGGAATAAGGCTCAGCAATGCAGATGTCATGAATAACAGTTATAGGCATAGGAATAAATATCAATGTGCAAGTCTGATTTACTGACTTTTAAAATATTTATGTGGCATTAAATTCAGTCTTGAATACTTTCATATAAAGGGCAATAATTTCATATATACCAATATAAAGGACAATAATTTTATACAAAGGACAGCATTTTTATGTACCACATATGGGGCAAAAATGACCACTGCAATTTCCTATACTCATGCAGTCGTAAGTTTCAATGAATTCCAAGTAGACAGGGATTGATGGTCCTAGGATTCCTCCACTGGCTTTTGGTTAGTGCCTCTGTGATTCTCACAGAGCTCTGGGATCTCTGAGAGTAGAGAGATTAGAAGTACTATGGAGCACTGCCAGCCCCATCCCTGACACAGCAGTACTTCAATGATACCCACTATGACTCTCCCGCCATCATGACTTCCTCCTTTCCACCTGCCCCACCGCCCATGGTGGTCACTACTTAGAAGAAATCTTTCATCTTCCTCTAAACTTTCGTTAACACAGCAAAGTATTTGCTTAAGATATACGGATGGAATCACGGAATGGGAACAAATAAAATCGCTTACGCTGTAGAAGGCTGTCTGATGAGGTCTGAGATCTGTTTCGACAGCTGGTGAGAACTACGAACCATCATGCTGTGTAAGGTGGCAGGGTGCTGGGGAATGTTGATGCTGATAGCTCCGACTTTGAACACAGCAGCATTGTTAGTCTTTAGCCCTCTCTGGGCACTGTAGAGGGCTTGGGACTTGGCAATACTACACTTCACTACAGTTCTATCAACAGAGAAGGAGGATCATTAAAATACAGCAAGATAAAGAGAAATTTTGAAAAAGTATTGAGAGCAAGAGAGATAATCTTAAACCATTCAATGAGCGAAATGATAAGATTTTTCATGTATTAACTCATATATTTGAGAAACGTTTTCTAAAAATATTAAAATACATTTAGTTTACAATGCACTGAGTATACTATTTCTCTAATTAAATTTATAAACAAATAAATGTGTGGTCACATATGAGTAAAAGCACTGGCACATTATTACAGAAATACACAAACAAAATTCCACTTTGCCTTTTTCCCATTCAAAAATCCCCTTTCTTCTCCAACTTATTGAATATAAAAAGAAAAAAAAATGCTATGCTTCTTAAAATCTAACTAGAGAGTCAAAGAAATTACTCTAACAACCATCTACTATATTAAAGAAATTGAAGGCAGGCTGGTCTGCTTTCAAAATCCCACTGCCTGGACTCAAGAAGAGAGATGGGAAGAGTGCCTTTTCGGTGCTGTGCTGGCTGGAACCAGAAGCCTTGTGAAATTGAGCCCACCGCAACGAGTCCTCTCACCAGCCTTCTGGACTCCAGCCATGGACGCCTCATCTGCATCCGCCATACCTAGCATGCTATCAAGTTCCATGGTCATCATCTTGGGGAGATTTTGACTACTTCTTTCTTGTGTAAAGTTATGTGTCCTACACTAGGAATAACTCTCTTCAAGAATTATAATAAAATTATGAACAGGTAACTCATATTGGTAGCCTATGAACTTTTTTAATTCCTCAGTCCAGATCTCCTTACACCCTGTCCATGTGGAGTGTGCCAAAGCAGCCTCAAAGTCACTGGGTCAGATCGGTGCAGGACCACCATTTTGCTGAACTGTAAGGAAAGCCACTCCCTGCACCAGTGAAGCTTCCTCCTTCTTAACTGGGAATAGCAGCCTTGCGCAGCATGAATTGCAGTTCTATCAGTTCTTTACCGCTCAGTGAAAATATGAATTGAA
Source organism: Graphiurus murinus (assembly GCA_004027655.1). Lineage (NCBI taxonomy): Eukaryota > Metazoa > Chordata > Mammalia > Rodentia > Gliridae > Graphiurus > Graphiurus murinus. The sequence goes on along the minus strand of PVLC010000905.1, from coordinate 158,865 downwards.
GATTAAAAAACAGAAAATGCAGGCTACATTTCCCCCTTACCACTAAGCTTGATGACCTGTAGAGACTTCTCTGAGTATTATGTTTGATTATATGTAAACACATACATATCACTGGATCCTCAATGATACACCAAAAGTCAGAATGAAAGCCAATGGGGCCGACTACTCTCTCTCCTGATGTGAACCAGACTGAGGTGCCTCCAGTGGAAATACGGACGTTAAGAGCTTCAGGGGTTCTGTCTTGCCCGACACTAGAGAGCCCCACTCACACCGCAGTCTACATAATGATGTCCACAACTTTACCCAGCATTCCCTGGAGCTGGTCAACATGATGACCCCACACCAGTCATTATCCCTATGCCCAGCTTCTTTCCCTCCCCACCTTCTTGAGCAGGCAGGTCCCAATCTTTAGAGGCTGCGAGGGCGCAGACTGACCAATGCAACTTTGCCTATGCTGCTACCTCAGTTTTGCCTGAAAATTCCTGTAATGGGGACGTGGGGTGTAGGGATCAAGTGCTATTTAGTCAACAGTTAAAACTCACTGGAATTTCCTTTCCATGTGGCAACTGCACCTTACATGTCTGCCTCTCTCAGCAGAAAGCCCTGAGAGGGAAGAAAGAGGAGTGGACCACATCTCATTTCCTTAGTGCTCCATCTCTGGAGCCTGGCATGGCCTCTAGTGCCTAGGATGTAGTCTAATAAATATTGTTGAGTACGTGTGACCTTCATCCCGTAAAAGCCTTCTCTTCATACTTTTCATTACACATCCAGAGAACTCAGTGAATAAAAAAAGTAAATCTCTGCTATTAAGACTTCTGAAGTGGAGTTAAATGTGGCTTTCTGTACATGTTAGGATAATACCAATGTGGAAGGGTGGTTTCCAGAATATATTCAATTCTCCAATTTAACATGAGTGTATTTCTTCTTTGTCAGTACTTTTCCTAGGCTTATGTCATGAAACAGATCATGATAATCCCAACAAAAGGCCTTTACTTGGTGATGTTTTTTCCTCTGCCTACTATCAACAGACAATAAAACACATCTCATCAAGGAAGACAATCTTACCAGGAGGGAAGAACTTATTCAGCATATGCAAGTTTTATATAAAACATCCAGAGATATAAAAGGTGCTAAGAAATATATTCATCTGTCATGGTGAGAGACTCCTGCGATGAATACTTAAATGCAGCACCTCAGTACAGCACACTTGCATATGCACACAGTGCTGGGTGGGCACCCCTCCCCTCTCCCATCAGGGCACCGAGACGGACACTGGTATTCTCACCTATGTGCGTAACGTCAGTGCAAGTGATTCCTTCTTAGCCTTTTGGCTAAGATCAAGTGTGGTATCCATTCTTATCAGCTTAGTTAGTGTTTTACTATTTTTGTAATTAGCAAAAACTTTTGCAAAGTGAAATTTTTTAGCTTCTATTATCATATTACATATTAACAAATATTTGTGATAATAGAAAATTTGACAGTCATATGTCTATAAAAGCACAAGCAGCACACGACTAAAATGTTACAAGCCTGTCAACAACAATAAAACAAGACATGAATTACTAAAAAGGTAAGCCTTACCTGTATTCCTCTTGAGTATCAATAAGCTATCCTCTAATAGTAAAGTGTCTATATTAAAGCAACACAACGATACCTAACTATACACATTCACAGACATGAGGACAATTTAAATATCTTCTATTAAGACTATACAATACTATATTAATCACAAAGCCATGAAAAAGAGTATGACATACAGAAACTCTTGTTTGGCTGTACTTGTAGGAGATGTAGGGAAATCCTCCAGTCTACAAATGAAGATTCAAGAGAAAGCAGGAAAACAAAAGGAAGCAAAGGTGCACACAAAAATTAGTTACAACATGACCAATCACCTAGAAAGCTTATTCCCACTCTTAATTTTTTCCTTCAAAGTATCTTTTAAACTATGTTTTTTCATTCCATTTCCTTTAATTGCAATTGGAAATATAAAATGCCAAAAAAAAAAAAAGTAAAAAAGTCAACACTATGAGCATGGCAGTGACGAATGAATTGTTTTACTTTTCAAATAAAACAAGAGATCTTTACTGGGGGGGGGGGGGAGACTTTCAAAATATGCTTTATAAACAGGGTATGGGGGCACACATTTGTAATCCCAGTACTTGGGAGGCAGGAGGATCGTAGGATCGCAGTCAGCCTCGGCAACTTAGACCCTGTTTCAAAATAAAAGATAAAATAGGGCTGGGGCATAGCTCAGAGGTAGAATGCCCATGGGTTCAATCCCAAGTTAAAAAAAAATTAAAGTAAAATGTTTTATAAATATTAAGTTTTGCAGTTGAGAGACTATTTGAAGCCCTTCTCTTTACCAGAGAGAAGAGGTTCAAGGGCACAGAACACATAGATACTTTAAAGAAATATGGTTCATTTTCTGAATAGGTTAAAGTAACATAGTTCTTCAAATACAGAGTTAATCAAGATTTTAGGGACAGTGTGTGATGGCTTTCTGCAGAAGCATCATAAGGTAGAAAGTGTAGGTTCAGGCATTTCCTCAGACTAACTGTATGATTCTAGACATTTTGGCAAATGATTTGATCTTTCTAAACCTCAACTCACTGTTCTACAAAGTGTGAATAAACTCATCCCAGTTCACAGCATTGCTGTGAAGATTAAATAATTGATGTGTGGTTCCTGGCTCACTTCCTAACACTGTAATTATTTAATAACACCCCCACTCTTGTTGAATGGACAGAAAAACAGCTCACGTCTCACAGCCGCTGGAGTTTCCTGATCTTTCTTGAAAAGGCTGCCAGGTGGCTATTATTCTGGTTTACTCCAGCAAGACTTGAACCTAGGATGGCCTCCACAGTCTTGAGAAAGGACTCTGGGGTTACTGAATTTAACCAAAACTCATGGCAGAAAGCCAGGGCCCACTTATAAACATCCATTTCTGGAAATGTTCCCTAAGACACCTATCACATTACTCAGGTTTTTATAAATACTGTGATTAGAACTGTGGCTAACCATACTTCTTAGTCGGTCTATGACTAGTTTTTATAATGTGACCAAATCTTCTATGCAGTTGTCACTCAGCATGATGGCTGTATTTCAGAACAGCAGCACAACAGTCACTAGCTGCAATATTAATGAAGAGCAAATTCTCAAGATTTGACCTAAGTTATCAAAATATTTTGTAGTTACACTAAGATACCCCAGTAGTGAGAAGTTAGGAATGAAGGTATATACTACCAAGGACATGAACAAGGTCAAATGATTAAATGTATCATCATGGATCAGTGGTCTGAATATCATATGTAAAAGTAACCATTATCAGAGCAATTCTGAATAGATTCTAGAATAAAACTTATAAAGAAAAAGTAAAGACAAGGATTCAAAATAAAAGCATAGGATATAGTCTCTGTAACTGGCTTATCTAAACAAGGATTCCTATGCTTTATTGTTAAGTTTATTAAATGCAAAAATGATGAGCAAATTTTAATATCCAATGTAAATATGAGTAATTATTAATATAAGAGAGTATATTCTTTGCCTATAATCTTGCTTTAGTTAACTATCTGAATTACATGTACATTTACATGTTACATGCTGAACTGAAATTTGTTCTATGATCATTCTTCCTGTTAGACACAATGTTACAATGTAGTAAGAGTCAGGTTTTTTGGTGGGGATAAGAACATGTAAGCAAAATCTTTTCTAGAAAGGAGAAAAATCATTTTCTGAAAACATTTTATTTGGTGATTTTTATTTATTCATTTTTTCTTTTTTTGTGGTACTGGATGAGGCCGTCTTTGAACTTAGAATCCTCCTGCCTCAGCCTTTGAAGTCTCTGGATTATAGGTCTGTGCCACTGTGTGCAGCTAATTTATTTATATTGGTGCTGGAGAATCAAACTCAGTACCTCACGGTGATATTCTTAACGACAGAATCTCAGTTCCTGGGAACATCAGGCAAAAATCTCAAAATTCAGCAGCTATGAGTTCATCCAAAGATTTTTAAGTTTTCTATAAAATCGTAACAAATACACTGATAAAAGCCAACACACTTACTGTATATTTGGTGTGATCCCTTCAAGCAGTACGATATTAACCCCGCCAATATGAGCAGTGGCACATGTCTCAGTCATCTTTTGATGTAAGACATCTTAAAAATGAAAGAAAATTATTTAGACTCTGGAAGAATGCTAGTTGCTATTCAGTGACAAAAGATAACTGTGAAGTTATGATAAAATCTGTTCAATTATTTTGGAATTATTTCTTTTTTTCTTTTTCTGTAGCACTGAGGATTAAACCCAGGGACAGTCTACCTCTGAATCATACCCCAAGCCCTATTCTATCTTTTATTTTTAAACAGGGTCTTACTAAGTAGCAGAAGGCCTTGCTAAATTGCTGGGGCTGGTCTTGAATCTGCCATCCTCTTGTCTCAGCCTCCCAAGTACTAGAATTACAGGTGTGCGCCAGCACGCCTGGCTTATTTTGTCATTACTTCTAAGAAAATTTCCAAACAGGTTTTTATATGGTATATATATATATTATATATAAACATATTTGTATTTATATATATACACATACACACATTATTCATACAAAATTGGAATAATGCAAAATATATGCTTTAATATGCCACTGGCATTAAATAGCATAATAATGCTTTTAAAGTAAAAAAATAATAATAGAAAACTTGGAAATTTTTTAAAAATACAAAAAAGAAACTACATAAAACTAGCACTCTTGGTTCTTATAATTCTGACAACTTTAAAGGACTTAAAATATATTTTTATTACTTATGAAATCACACATACCATTTTTCATATTAATAAATTCGACAATTTTTAATGAATGAATTATAAATTACCATATGATTCTAAAGCAATATTCAATTCTTTAATGCTAAACATTTGGCTGCTTCTTTGTACCGACATCTTTTCACATAATTCTGATCTTTTCACCTACCTAGGTTTGAAGATATGGAATTACTAAGTAAAGGATAAGTGTAGTTTAAAGATTATTTTAAAAACTTAACCTTTGAAAAGGTCAAGCCACTTTATATTTATTTGGAAATGAATGAAGCCGGGCGTGGTGGCGCACACTTGTAATCCCAGCATTCGGGAGGCTGAGACCGGAGGATCCGGGTTCGCGACCAGTCTCAGCTACCAAGTGAGGTACTCCGCAACTTAGTGAGACCCTGTTTCAAAATAAAGAATAAAAAATAGGGCTGGGGGTGTAGCTCAGAGGTAGAATGCCCCTGGGTTCAACTCACAGTACTGCAAAAAAAAAAAAAAAAAAAAGTGAATGAAAATGTCCATTTTCCTGATCCTTACCAAAGCTGGGCATTATTGTCCTTGATTTTTGCCAAACCAACAGATAAAACCCTTTTTATTTTATTTTACTGATGTACTGTAATCATACATCATGATGAAGTGCAGGGTGATAGAGGCACTCCTGCACACAGCACTTGGCAAGCCCTCCCTCCGCCACCCCGCCCGCCGCCCCTTCAGGACACTGGGATTAGCTTTGATAAGTTTGTGTAAGTACATCATGTTCACTCAAGTATTCCTTTTTGGATCATCCCCCCCCTCGCTCCTCCCTCAGTTAGGTCCCCTCCCTCACTCCACTAAGGTTTCTCCTCCTTTGTCTGGTAACCTTTTTTAAACAGTGAAGTTGTTTAGCCATTGGAAAATCTTACTATTTGACATTTAAAGAGAGTCAAGGAATAAATGCCATTGGGCATTTAGATACATCAGCTCTAGGTTTATGTGCCCAAATACTTTCATTAAATATCAAAGCTACCTCAATTCACTGATCTTCAATTACATTTCAAGTCCTTAATACTCTGCCTCAGCGCCTGGGAAGATTCATTTTCTGAAGAAAAATTGCCAACTAGGAATTTTAGAAAAACAGCACTGCTTTTCATCGGAAGAGCAGTACTACAGTATGAGAAAACCCTCCTCGTACCTTTCATTTTTTCCTTAAGGGTGAAACTGCCATGGATCCTCTTCAGTTCTGACTCCATTGTCAGTCCACCGATGTCTGCCTCCAGGTGCGTGCGGTTCACCATGCCTATCCCAAACACTATGAGTGTAACATGCTGAGGTTCAGAAGTCACTAAGCTACGCTTCCTCTGTGTCTTAGTCAGACTGCTGCTGTCTTGTTCATTCTCAAACACGACTTTACATGTTGGCTCCGTGGGGCTCCGAGCTCCTTTATAAGTAAAGGGAAGTACACGGTTTTAGATATGAAAACTGCATCCTGGAAGAAAATTCCATGTAGCATCTTTCTTTTGCCAAATTCTAATCAAGCCCTTTTCCTCACCAAAATGGTTTGGGAATGTTTTTACATTTTTCCAAGTTTTTGCTGAAAGTAATATTTGAAATCGAGTCTGTCTGAATCCCTTAGGAGCATACTGTGTAACAGGCAGGGAGGACAGAAGGGAGGGTAGCAGGATAGCTGAGTGGCATTACGGTTCTTTCTCCTTGGTGGTTGCCAATTTTTCTACACTGTAATTATCCACTCATAATGTTAAGAAAATAGGATGAACTTGCCTTTTTTAGTATTATTACTATTCTAAACAGAAATTTTAATTAATAATTTTTTTTCAGAGACAAAGAGTTTTACTCAGGAAAGTAGAGATAGGCATTCAAGGGAGAATGCAGGATACCTTGAGAGTGTGAGAGGCTTTTGGGGGTTTTGCAGTTCTTATTTTATAAGATCCCTATAAGGAGGTGGGTAGGGTCACACAGGGGTAGGCAGGTGGAGGTATGAACTTCCTCAGAATCCTCAGGCTCCAGGCATGGATGGGTGGTAGCTGGGTGGTGCCTGACCTTGACCTTCCTTATAGATCCTTTGTTTACTAAACATCTCTAGAATGTCAGGTGGGTAGAGGGGCCATTGTGATTAAGGGTGTGGGCCTATTGAGGCTTCTGTCAAGAGAGAAAAGACTCTGTCAGGTGGAGTTAAAGATTATGAAGTTTCTGTGCAATTCTTAAAACAGAATCCTGTGTTTATATCCCTGATAATTCTGAAAATGTGTCTTCTATATTACAAGACGTTTGCTCTCAGATTAATAACATGTCTGATTCTGCCTTAAATTTCAATGACTTAATAACCTCCTCATTCTCTGGAACATCTTGGTGGAGTAAGAGTCTCATTTTCTCGGCCAGTATACTTTGCATCGGAATACTCCTCTGCTGTTTGGGTTTTACTGCTGTCAGGGGTTAATATCTCACATGTTTATGTCTTCTTTTCCAGAACATGAAAGGTTCATGATTCTACAGCCAACAAATCCTAACCTTCCTATATGTCCTTTAGACCAGTCAGGACAAGACTTCCAGTCCCTGGGTAAGCAGGGACTTCACCCTTTGTCAGTGTTGAAGAAGCTATAGAAGACAAATTTCACCTTTCATCAACCTTTAAGATTAAAGGATCATTGTCTCGGGGGGAATGAGGGAGGCGAGGAGAAATAAAATATTTCTAGAAAGGTAGAAAGGAAATGAACTGGGAAGGAAAGGAAAAAATATTTTTTAAAAAATCTAGAAAATTTTAAATCATAATAATATGTGTTACCTGCTGGTCCAAATGTTTCTGAAGATTTTTCCAAAATTCCTGTTGGGTCAGAGATAAGTGAGTAGAAGTTAAGCAATTTATACATATTCTGCCAGCACTCGGCTGATGGCTCGCTTTGTTCTGACACTGTAATCGAGTCAGAGTCATCCATATGAATGGTCATGTGGTCCACCACATCCTTCGAGCCTTTCCTAGACACTTTGGAGGTTCTTCTCTCAGACCTTCCCAGTGAATTTTTGTTTCGAGACTCCTTTTTGTTATTCTCGTTGTTGGTCCGTTTGTTCTTTGCATTATTTACTCGATTGGCGCCATTGAGACTGCCTCTAGAACTGCGGCTGAAGTCAGAGGAACGAAAATCCCGGTGTTTCCTGGTTTTGAAGGTAGGTGTTGGAGAAGCTGATCCAGCTGTATAGCGGCTGAGTTTAATGTCGGTCTGGGTTGCTTTGATATCATCTATCATTGTACTGAACTGGTGAATGAGACGGACCAATGCCATATCTACATGCTGGCTTATCGACTGGCAGGAAATGGTAAAGTTGCAGTGAAAGGTGTTGTAGTAGCGCTTGCTGAGGTCATGGAAAGAAAGGACGCTGGTGGAGTTCTGAGGCGTGCACACAGACTTCTCCATGATGACAGCACTGAGGCTGAAGGTCTCCAGCATCAACGCTGGCTTGAACTCCAGTGGAGGGAGATTCACATGGCCTTGCCTAAGTGTTGAAAACAAAAGCACAGGTTTTACATCCCTTTTCCTAGACTGCACATCTATGTAAATTTAGAAGCAAGATAATCTCCCAGGTGAAATATGGTATAAGTCATTTAAATAATTTTCAGCAAGACAGCCGCTAGATTATGCTTTCTTATTAAGCAAGTCTCTCTATAAGTTAGAAGCCAGCCTCAAGTTTTCCTTATTGATTTTACTCTAAAACTCACTAACCAATCAAAAATCAATCCATTACATTAAGAAATGATTTTAGTGAAGTGATAAAACAATTTTTTCTTGCCATTCAGTGGTATACTTGATGGTACTAGAATTTAGAGTCCATTATGGATCAATTAGGACACCTCCCCATAACCATCCCTATCCCCTCCATACTAAACTATATATTTCATTTCTTCATATTTAACATAATTTTCTTTGCCATTAGAAAGGAAACCCTCATGGTATACTTTGTCAAGTTGTAAGTAGAGAGGAAAAGTAACTGAAACAAAAACAACAAATATTCATCAAGAATACTTATAATCTTATACAAAAATTATTTTGGCAATTCCTTTTGCTTATCTAAAGATTTTCATATCAGAATATTTTACTCAATTTTTTAAAAATGTCTCAGATTTCCATAAACCAACTACTAATAACAAATTTCAAGCACCAAAATCACAGCCACATAGTTACAGGAGTTTTTTCTGTTATAAAAAAAAAAATCAGAAGCTACTTTGATGTTCTCAATTTAAAGAGTTTGTAATCAGAGATGGAACACTTCCTTAATGAATACTAGTATTCCTTATTTAATAAGAAGCATGTCCCACTGTAGTATAATTCATGAAACTGCACAAGCTCCGCAGGAAGCCGATCTTCAATGCTACACATGGTCAGAGAGAGAAAAACTTGACAATGAGAATCAGAAGAGATAGGAAAGAAAAGACTTAAAAGAGATAAGAAAAAAATTGCAAAAATAAGAATCTAAAACATATAAAGGTGTCAACAATATATATACATTTTTTTGTGGTACTGGGAATTGAACCCAGGGGCATTCTACCCCTGAGCTATATCCCCAGCCCCATTTTTATTCTTTATTTTGAAACAGAGTCTTACTAAGTTGCAGAGGGCTTCACTAAGTAGTTGAGGCTGGCCGTTAACCCTGTGATCCTAGACAGAAGAGTCAAGTGAAAGGAAGAAAAAAAAAAAATCGGAGTATATGATTAAGCAGTCACTCAAGAAAAGCCAGAGAAACAGAGGAACTGTCATGTGCACTGTAGAGCCTAAGCTACAATTAAAAATTTTAAAGTCCTTAAAGCATGTTAACTATTTTGTTTGGAGTCAGCAGAGATAAAGAGATGTATTTATGGGGACGTATTACATGCCAGAGTCTATATTAAATTATTTAATAATTGCCCTACCTGTACCACCTTGTTTTTTTAACAAGGAAATAAAACAGTTTAATTCTCAACATTTCTAAAGAATTATATTACAATGTACTAAATATTAGTTCTATATTTTACATTATTCTATACATTTATAATGAACAGTAAGAAAAATTTTAATATTTAGACAAAAATATTTCAATATCTCAAAGCAAAAGCAAATGTTCTCACTAATCTTTAAAACCACTTTACACTTTACTGTTGGATCACTGTCATGGGGCCATATCACTGAAAAAGCAAGGGCTCCCTATGTTTAGTAGAAAAGACAACACAAGGCTAGGCATGGTGGCACACGCTTGTAATCCTAGTACTTGGGAGTCTGAGAAAAGAGGGTCGCAGGTTCATGGCCTGCAATACAAGCAACAGATATATGACCAACTACTGAGCTACTTAGTGAGGTTCTCTGCAACTTAAGTGAGATCTTGTTTCAAAATAAAAAATAACAAAAATAAAAAATAAAAAATAGGGCTGGGGGTGTAGCTCTGAGGTAGAATGTCCCCTGGGTACCAGGGCAATTAAAAAAAAAAAAAAAGACAATACAATTTAAATGTTCCTGTGACACCAGAAAATCCTCAGTTATTCTGACCAGAAATGATATTTAAGAAAACTACATTTTCCTATGCATCATTCCATGGAATTTTATAAGAATTAATTTTGTTGAATTATTTAAAATTTTGCATGGAATTATTTCAAATGAAAAATATATTTTACTTACTTATACACTGGATACAAGTGCACATTACTTTTAACACCTTGCAAAAGCACAAGTAAGGATGAAGCTAAGAAGGTTGTAAAACCCTCTTGTCGGAGTGAAACACCTCTCCTGAGGTGCTGTGAGCTCGAATCAAATCTGCCATAAAAGCAGCTTCTTGATAGAAGAAAAAAAGCAACAAAAAAATGAACAAATCTACAAAAACTGAAGTACAGCTGAACAGAACCCAGAAAGCCAACCAGGGAGAGCAAAGGAGCCCATCTGTGCGGCAGCAGTGCCATGCCGCAGAGCGGCAGCCGCCATTGAGCCAGCTGCCGGGAATCTACTAACACTGAGATATTTAAGTACCTTCTGCATTCCCAGCAACCAGAAGTGAAGTAAGTGACTCCAGAACTCCACATCCTAACCAGGCAGCATATCCCCACACCATCAACAGTGACTGGAATGCGTGGTATGACCAACATAAGGCCGCACGGGGCCACCTCAGCTCACCTCTCCCTCCAGAGCCGGAGCAGTGATCAACTGCACTGCAGAGCTTGAATCAAAACTGCCACAAAAGCACCTTCTTGACCGAAGGAAAGAAAAGCAAAACAGCAGAAAAGTGAACAAAGCAACAAAAGCAGCTGATCAGAACTCAGAAAGCAGACCAGAGAGAACAAAGGAGCCGGCACGTGCGCAGCAGTGGCAGCCACCATTTTGCTAGCCGACCACAGCAGCAGGGATCTACCCAAAAGGTCTGCAGAGGACAAATCAGGTCTGTTTTTACAACCTTGAAGGTTTTTTATTTTGTTCCTTGTTGTTGTTTTTTGGGTGTTTTGTTTTGTTTTTACTCTGTTTTCACTTTGCATTGCTTTGATTTATCTATGTTTGTTCGGGAGATTGATTGCTTTGTTAGCCTTTGCTAGACCCTAGAAGTCAACACCTGAAACCCACCAAAGGCACCAATAGGGTGGGCAGAAGAAGTCCCAGAGTAACTGCAACTCAGTACAAGATGCCATTCACAGAGAGAAAATAAAAATAAGAAACCTATAAATTCAGAAAAAGCTTGCAAGAGCAGCAAAGATATAAATTTAAGAACAGGGAAACCATGGGAAGGAAAAATAGCAAAAAAAAACAATGAGTCAACACAATCCCACAATAACAGAACTCATCAACACTGAATGGCAGAGATTACCAGAACAACAATTCAGATCTTTAATACTAGAAATAATACAAAACTTCCAGAAAGAATGCAGAGAGAGCTGGAAAGAAATAAAGTAAAAAACAAACAAAGAACGTGACACCCTGAGCAGGAATCATGAAGTGAAGGCATCAATACAAACCATAAACAATAGATTAGACCACATGGAAAATAGAATATCATTCTTATAAGATAACCATTGCAAAAATGAATCCATTGTACATAATCTAGAAAAAAAAATTCAACAGTATGAATTGGATAGCGATGAGATCTGGGCCAACTTTAAAAGAGCTAACCTAAGAATAATAGGCATGTAAGAGGGATTAGAAGTTGAAACTTATGGAATAAACAACCTTTTCAAAGAAGTAATATCAGAGAATTTTCCAAACATAGAAAGAAAGTTGACACACAGGTACAGACAAGACCAAAGAAGAGGTTCACCACGCCACATAATAATCAAGGTGACTAATGTAGAAGCTAAGGAGAGAATTCTAAAGGCAACAAAAGTAAAAGACCAAGAGACATTTAGAGGCAAACCAATTAGAATCACTCCAGACCTCCCAAACCAAGTCATGAAAGCCAGGAGGGGTTGGAGTAACATATTCCAAACTCTGAAGGAAAATAATTTGCAGCCAAGATTCTCCTACCTAGCAAAACTCTCTCTCAAAAGAGAAGGGGGATATAAAAACCTTCCATGACAAACAGAAACCGAAAGAATTTATGTCTTCCAAACCAGCACTAGAAAAAATACTTAAACAGATTAACCACAAAGAAGAACAAGTAAATGTCAGAACCAGAGAAACAATAATTTCCAAGAAGCAAACAACTAAGCAAAGAAGAACAAACACTACCGCAAACAGAAGTCAAAACTCAAAATGTTAGGAATTAAAAATCATCTCTCAATAATCACACTGATTATAAATGGTCTCAACTCCCCAATAAAAAGGCACAAGGTGGCAAAATGGATTAAAACCCAGAATCCATCTATACACTGCCTGCAAGAAACACACCTTACAAGCAAAGATTTCTACAAACTAAAGGTGAAGGGCTGGAGTAAGGTAATCCATGCCAATGGAACTCGAAGACAAGCAGGAGTAGCAACTATGATATCAGATAAATTAGATTTCAAGCCTAAGCTTATCAAAAGAGACAAATCAGGTCACATTTTACTAGTAAAAAGAACAATCCAGCAAGAGGAAATAACAATTATCAACATCTATGACCCAAACTTAGGTGCAGCCACTTTCATAAAACAAACTCTGCATGATATAAAAATAAAGTCACATATAGATCCCAATACACTAATACTAGGAGACTTCAATACTCCTCTCACAACACTAGACCTATCGTCTAATCAAAAGGTCAGTAAAGATGCCTCAGTCCTAAAGAATACCATAAACCAAATGGACCTGTTAGACACATACAGAATATTTCACCCAACTACAGCTGAATTCACACTTTTCTCAGCAGCGCATGGAACCTTCTCCAAAACAGACCACATTCTGGGCCACAAGGAGAGCACTGGCAAATTAAAAAAAATGTAGCATAATTCCCTGCATCTTTTCAGACCACAATGAAGTGAAACTAGAAATCAACTCTAAGAAGACCCAGAGTAACCACGTAAACACATGGAGACTGAACACCACACTGCTGAATGAGGAATGGGTCATAGAAGAAGGGGAGAAATTAAAAATTCCTAGAAGCCAATGAAAACAGAGACACAACAACATATCAAAACCTCTGAGACACCTTGAAGGCAGTAATAAGAGGAAAATTTATAGCACTGAGTGCCCACATAAGAAGAATGGAAAATCACCAAATAAATAACCTAATGACACAGCTCAAAGCCCTTGAAAAACAAGAACAGTCTAACTCCAAAGCCAGTAGAAGACAGAAATTTATGAAAATCAGAGCAGAAATTAATGAAATAGAGACTAAAAAAACAACACAGAAAATTAACAAAACCAAAAGCTGGTTTCCTGAAAAAATAAACAAGACAGATAAACCATTGTCCAACCAAACCAAAAGAAAGAATCAACCCAAATTACCAAAATAAGAGATGAAGAGGGTGATATTACTACCGACAGTGTGGAAATACAGAGGATTATCAGAAACTATTTTGAAAAACTATACTCCAACAAAATGGAAAATCTAGAAGAAATTGAAAAATTTCTAGATACATATAGCCTTCTTAACTTGAGTCAAGAACATATAGAAAACTTAAATAGACAAATAACAATCAAAGAAATAGAAACAGCAATAAAAAGTTTACAATCAAACAAAAGCCCAGGGCCAGATGGTTTTCCAAGTGAATTTTATAAAACATTTATAAAAGAGCTAATCCCAATACTCCTCAAACTATTCTGTGAAATACAAAGAATGGGACCCTCCCAAACACATTCTATGAAGCCAACATTCCATTAATACCAAAGCCAAATAAACACAGCTCAAAAAAAGAAAACTATAGGTCTATATATTTTTTTTATGAACTTAGATGCAAAACTGCTAAACAAAATATTAGCAATGTGCATTCAAAACCACATCAAGAAAATTATACACCATGACCAAGTTGGGTTCATCCCAGGGATGCAAGGCTGGTTCAACATACGAAAAACAATCCATGTAATTCACCACATAAACACAAACAGAGACAAAATCATATGATCATCTCAATTGATGCTGAAAAAGCATTTGACAAGATCCAATACCCATTCATGCTAAAAGCACTATAGAGAATCAAAATAGAAGGAACATACCTCAACATCTTAGAGGCAATATACAGTAGGCCCACAGCCAACATCATATTAAAACGAGAAAAACTACAAGAGTTCCCACTAAAACCAGGAACAAGACAAGGATGTCCATTATCACTTCTTCTGTTCAATATAGTACTTGAGACTCTAGCCAGAGCAATAAGGCAAGAGAAGGAAATCAAAGGAGTAAAAAAAGGGAAAGAAGAACTAAAACTACCCCTCTTTGCAGATGATATACCATACTTAGAAGAGCCAACAAAGTCAACCAAAAGACTTAAAGAACTGATGAACAAATTCAGCAAAGTGTCTGGATACAAAATCAATCTTAAAAAATCAGACGCTTTCCTGTATACCAACCATAAATCCACTGAAAAATAAATCCAGAAAACAATTCCACTCACAATAGCACCCAGAAAAATAAAATACTTAGGGATAAACCTAACCGAAGAGGTAAAAGACCTCTATGAGGAAAACTATAAAAAGTTGAAAAAAGAAATCAATGAAGACTTTAGAAGATGGAAAGATCTACCATGCTCTTGGATAGGCAGAATAAATATCATCAAAATGGCCATCCTCCCAAAAATGATCTACAGATTTGATGCAATACCCATGAAATTACCAAGGTCACTCCTCAAAGACATAGAAAAATCAGTCCTTACATTCATTTGGAACAAGAAAAAGCCCAGGATAGCCAACGTAGTTCTTAGCAACAAGAAACATGCAGGAGGTACTCTACTACAAAGCCACAGTAATAAAAACAGCATGGTATTGGCACAAAAACAGACACATAGACTAATGGAACAGGATAGAAGTTTCAGAAATAGACCCATGTGCTTACAGTCAACTGATTTTTGACAAAGGAGCCAAAAACATACACTGGAAAAAAGAGAGCCTCTTTAACAAATGGTGTTGGCAAAACTGGTTAACCATATGCAGGAAAATGGAAATAAACCCCACTTTCTCTCTCTGCATAAGAGTCAACTCAAGGTGGATCAAAGACCTGGGAGTCAGGTCAGAGACCTTGCAGCTACTTGAAGAGGGCATAGGACCAACACATAGGCACAGGTAAAAACTTTCTCAACAAGACCCCAAAAGCACAAGCAACTCAAAGAAAGATCAATGCATGGGATTGCATTAAACTGAAAAGCTTCTGTGCAGCAAAGGAAACTATCAAGAACTTCAACAGAGAGCCCACGGAGTGGGAAAAAATTTTTACCAGCTACTCTTCTGATAGAGGACTAATAACTAGGATATACAGAGAACTCAAAAAACTCACAGCTAAGAAAACAAATAACCCAATCAAAAAATGGGCAAAGGATCTAAATAGATACTTCACAAAAGAAGAAATACAAATTGCCAATAAATGTATAAGGAAATGGTCAACATCATTAGCAATCAGAGAGATGCAAACCAAAACTACCTAGAGATTTCACCTAACCCCAATCAAAATGGCAATTATCAAGAATACAACAACAAATGCTGGCGAGGATGTGGAGAAGTGGGAACCCTAATACATTGTTGGTGGGATTGCAAATTAGTGCAACCACTTTGGAAAACAGTATGGAGGATCCTCAGACAAATGGGAATGAACCTACCATATGACCCAGAAATACCACTTTTAGGTATCTACCCAAAAGAATGCAAACCAAACTATCAAACCGATGCATGTGTATCTATGCACAATTTATAATTGCCAAACTATGGAACCAGCCAAGATGTCCATCAACAGATGAATGGATTACAAAACTATGGGACATGTACACAATGGAATTTTACTCAGCCATAAAGAAGAACAAAATTATGTTATTTGCAGGGAAATGGATTCAATGGGAAAACATGTTAAATAAGATTATTTAGTCACAAAAAGTAAAAAAAATCGTATGTTCTCCCTAATATGTGGAAGCTAGGGAGAAAATGGGACATACGAGGGACTCCAGATGAAGAAGGGGAAACCTTAGGTGAGCAAAGAACTTGACTTAAAAGGAAGGTGATAGGGGGAGGGGTACACCCTAATGAGCATAATGTACTTTCAGTAATATATCAAAGTCAATCACTAAACTGAACTTGAGTAGGAGGGAGGGGGAGGGAGTCAGGTGGGAATTGGGGAAGGGCTAAATGAGAAATGTGTGCATGTATGCTTTTACCAACTTGTAAATGTAATCATACAAAGATGTATGATTACAATGCACCAATAAAAAACAAATATAAAAAACCTCTTGTCATAAATGCCGGCCTGTGTTCACACTGCACTATTCCTAGCCACATAAGACCCACCCAAAGCAAAATTCCAAGTTCTCAGAAGGACTTTAGTCCCATCCTGTTAGTGGGAATATTATCGCCTAGGAAGCTGTAAAGAAACTGAAATACCATCCACAGAAACACAGTATGGCAGTACAAGACAGTCCTCAATCGTCCTGTATTTGGTATAACCATATATCTATTTCTGATGGCTATACTCTCAGTGTGACTTTTTTTTTTTTTTTTTTTTTTTTTGCGGTACTGGGGATGGAACTCAGGGGCATTCTACCTCCGAGCTACACCCCCAGCCCTATTTTTTATTCTTTATTTTGAAACTGAGTCTCACTAAGTTGCAGAGTGCCTCACTAGGTAGCTGAGGCTGGCCTCGAACCCGGATCCTCCGGTCTCAGCCTCCCGAATGCTGGGATTACAAGCGTGGGCCACCATGCCCGGCTCTCAGTGTGACTTCTAACACTCTTTTTAATACAACATACTACCTGCTATGAGTCAACTCACAAAGAAAGCTAGGAATAAGTTCTAAACAGATACAAAATTATAATTCATAGGACTGTAAAAATTCCCATTACTGTAAGCTATGTACATAAATGCCAAGTGCCTACCTCAAGAAACATCCTTCAGAAAACCCTTATACATGCTAACATGGTACAAAGTACTTAAAATGGGCCTTTCCATCTGTCAATGAAACCAGCCAGTAATAATTCAAAATTATGGCTACTACTCTTATTAGATAGAACTGATTTTCTCATTAAGATATTAAAGTCACTTCTTCATTAGGATTAGAAGACAGTAAAGTGAAAAACCAACAGGAGATATAATTCTTGCACCTTCTTGCTCTTTTGCCTTTTCTGTCTTTGGCGGTGTCTGAATCCACGATGTCTGCTCGGAGGCAGTCCAAGGTCCCTGAAAACGACAGGTGTTCTCCAAAGTACATCCGGTAGCAGAGTGGCATGGCATCCTGTGACTGGATCCCTATGTGACTCAGAAGAGGCTTAAAAACAACCTGGAAGACACGGGGCATTCATGTTAGCTTAATGCACCGCTCATCGTCCACTGCAGCTTGTATCTCACCCCTTCACAGTATGTATCCGTATCGCAGTGTGACGCACAATGGGGGCTTGTATGACTGGTTTTAGTTTTACTTAAAGCAAAGACTCCTTTACCCTACCTCATGTCTGGAAATACCAGGAGAATCAAATTATAAATTAACTCATATCATACTGCTCCTACTCTTTAAGAAGGCATGAATATCTCTTGTGGATCTATTTTTAAAAATCTGATATATTAGGTCCACAAAGTGGTTCAGCAACATCGTGTGTTACATTTTAAATTTTTATTTTATGAATATCTGACAAGCTTTTAATTTTATTTTTCTGATTTACTTTAAGTGGTATCACTTGGTGGTAATAGTCATCTAACATTTTTTTCTGACAAAGCATCCTTTCTATTTTAATGATGCCACATGCTTAAGGAAATGCATCACTTTGGCTAGATCTCTATTTAGCTACACTGCATGACTTCCATGTGTTAGCAGGAGAGCACTGTAACCACTCTGGCTACTCACTCTCTGTCGTGTGGTCTTTTCTTCCTTCCACTTCCGAGGTGTAAGTGCTTCTCTCTGCCTCCTTTGAACTCTCATTACACATTCTCCTGTCGGGATCTTCCCCTGATGCTTAAAACCCCAGGCAAATAGACAAAGGCCATGGATTCACTGAGGCCCAAGCCAACATTTTCAATTGTCCTGGGTCAACACTAATGGAAAAACTCTCCCTTCAAAGTTCAAACCATCCTAATCTTTGCTTTGCTACGTTTGGCCCTAGGTAATCCCCCATACTTACTAGGGACTTTAGTTTTGGACTGCATTTTCTTTGTCATCCCCACTTATCATCCAGTATGACCCCATGTGTCATGCAGATGACGCAATCAACATTTACTTCCAAAGTTATGTGCCTTCTTTGTCCCCGCAACCCTAACTGAAATTACATTTCAGCAATGTCCTACTCTCTACGTTGTATCTTTTCACCTCTTTTTCTTGCTGCATCTGCTATGAATCAATCCTCTTCTACTCTATGGCTGAGTTGCTAAGGACAATGAGAAAACATATGCCACTGTATTCATTGGTACTTTAACATGAACCCAAATCCTCTGCACTGTTGCCAATTCTGCTAGGGGTCTATGGTGCACTTTCCATCCCACTCAGTCCAGCCTTTACATGTATCTAAGTCACCTTACTCAATTTTTAAGACATAATAATTATAACATAAAAATTATACATATATATGGGATACCACGTAATGTTTAAACATTCATACATTATATAATGTTCAAATCAGGGAAAACATATTTATTTCCTCAAACATTTACCATTTCTTTATGATGAAAACATTCAAAATCCTTTTTTGTAGCTTTTAAAAATATTCAGTACACTACCATTATCTATAATCACACTAACTCTGCAACAGAACATTAGAACTTCTTTTTCTTATACTTAGCACCAGTTAATCGACCTTTCCTCACCTCTCCCTCTCCCCAGCCTCTGGTAAACACCACTTCACTCTCAACTTCTGTGAGATCAGCTTTGTTAGATTCCAGATAAGGGTAAAATCATGTAGTACTTGTCTTTCTCTGCCTGACTTATCTCAGTTAACACAATGGCTTCTGGTTCTGTCCACGTTGTTGCAAATGATAGGATTTCATTCTTTCTGTGGCTGAATAGTATTCTATTGTGTATATGTACCACATTTTCTTTCATTCATTCCTCTACTGATGGACATGTAGGTTGTTTCCATTTCTTGGAAATTGTGACTAGCTCTGCAATAAACATGGGAGTTCAGATGTCTCTTTGACACACTGATTTCATTTCCTTTGAATATACACTCAATAGTGGGATTGCTGGACCACATGGCAATACTATTTTTAATTTTTTTGAGGTACCTCTATATTGTTTTCTAAAAAGGCTATCCTAATTTACCTTATACAATTTTTATTGTATTATTTAATGTTCATGATCTTGGTGGATTTTAGAATCTTACCTGTAACAGTGAATTTATCTCTAGAAAAGTATTTTGAATGCTAGCAAATATAATGAACTCATTACATAGGCCAAAATAAATAAATAAATAAAACAAACCAGGAAAAGAATCATTTTTTACTTTTTTTAAAAAAAAGTCTCTAAAAATTATTCTAATGTATTATAAAATTAAATCTCATGAAAATTTAAACAAATGATTACCTCCTTTTGAAAGAGAAAAATTTAAATTAATAACCTGCAAACTTACCTCTTTAGTTGTGAATTGTCCTCACTGCCTTCCCAAAACTCTTAGCAGAAAAATGACCTATTATGTCCAAAGTGTCTTTCTCTATAGTTGACTCTAAATTCCAATACTCCTCATTTCTCTACAAGTCTTGCTCCATCCCCCAGCCCTTCCGTGATCATTCTGAACTGTCACCTTCCTGATTCCTCCTAAATATGTAAATATTATGCTCAAGTAAGTCTCTCTCATTCTAAAAAATACACTTCCAACACCCATGTCCCACCTTCCCTCTGGGCCTCTGGTCAAACGAAAAAATACATTTCAAAGGAGCTCCCTCTTTACTCTCCACATTTAATCTATGAAAATAAGACCTCCACAATATTTCTCCTTTACCTTTTCAAAGCTGCAATCATGTACGCTTAGAGTCTGATTACCTCTTAATACATTGCTACTCACAGAATATTTCTACATGTACAGTTTTAGTTACTTTAACCTAAAATCAATGCCTTCCAATTCTTTCACAGTCCTAACACTGCACTAAACACTATAGGATCTGATTAAATTTTCTAGTCATGTTGCTTAGACATTTTGGTTACAGATACCATATCGTTACTATGCGAGCCTCTCTTTTTTAAAGACCCTCGATAGATACTAATTTGCATCTGTAATTAAGCCATGTACTTTTTAAGGGCTCCTCTTGTTCTGCATGAGCTTTCAGTAAAGGACACAGGAGTACATTTTCACTAGAGCCCAAGGTATAGAGCACGCCGCGGCTCCAGGCACTGAGCGGGGCCCAAGGAGGCTTCCTGATAAGCAGAGCGTCTCACCTGCGCGTCAGCAAGTTGGACAGCAGGAAAGCCCTGGTTGGCTTCCTCCACCCCAGCCACATCATCTTGACTAGTGCTGTGCTGAGAGTGTGTCCCATCCAAAGTGTTCTGGTCACTGGACAGAACGGTGTTGAAATCTGAGGCAGACGGTATGGTAGGAAGATTGGGTGCAACACCTAATAGGAAATTTTCAATGATAAAATGTAAATTATTGTTATAGAAACAATGTAAAAAAGTAAACTTTAGAAGCCTGTACTATAATGCCATTACCAAACCATTTAAAATGAAAAGGAAACAAACAAACAAACAAAAATAGTACTTTCAGGTTATTTTACAGACATTATTTATTAAGAAAAAATGAAATTAGACTAAATTTTCAGAAAACGTCATTCATCCTTATACATGTATTAGAGCCAGCCAGTCCAAAATGTAGACTGGGAGATTTCTGATAAGCACATGCTGCCCCACCAGCTCTGCACTGAGAAAGAGAGCCATGAACAGTAAGCAGTGCTCCCAAGCAAAGGCACCTCTGAGGCAGAGCAGGGTGGAGACAGCGCCCTTCCCTTCCTCTGCATGCTGTCATGGAACTTCTTAGGCGGTGGAGCCATAAGGAGAAGCATTCCTTCTGGTTCTCTTGAAACTTAAACCGCACTCACTCTGGTGGTGGTGAAGCCAGTACCAGAGTGGCACCACGCACTGGCAGAAGCACGTGCGTCTCCCTCTTCAGCCAAGGACCAATGCTAAGAACTAGCAAGCAGTCAGAGAGAAGACTTGTTCCAGACTGAAGATGGTGCACTCCAGCAAGTCGAGCGCTGAGTATGTAGACATCAACCATCTTCATACTTTCATAGTTTGCAAAGAATTTACTGCAGTTCGAATAGCTATTACATGAATTTTTAGCTACCTTCAGTGATCAGCATCAAAGGCTATTTCTCTATTCTTTATACACATATATACGTATATGTATAATATGCATCATAAGAAAATAATACATCTTGGAAAAATATAAAAAGAAAAAGAATAGAAAGGGAAAGGTAGGTCTACTTATATTTCTGGACACAGCTGCCATTACTGTCTCGTGTAATTTCCTGACAGTCTTCTTCCTATATGTACATATTCTTTAAGAATAAATGGCCCTCATTTTTCTCCCTCCTTGAGAAAAGGAGCCTTACTTTATTCCTCTTTATGCTCCTTAGATTTAATTAAATATTTGTTAAGTAACTATGAAGAGTGTAGGAATAACAGTTATGTCTCAGAAGGATTTGGATAATCAAGAATACTTTCCATATTGTAGATATGAACTACTAGACTTTGAACTTTTTTCATTTGTTTCCTTTTGGTACTTTTAAAATTAAAACAGCCACATTAAATGGATATACTAAACTTTTTAAATGACAAATGATCTCATACTTAACATAACCTGCTTTTCTGCAAGAACACTGAGTGACTTCTGACCATTCTCTCCATGGCAATACCATCCAGAGCATTTACTAACAGGCCAAGTTCAAGCAAATGGTACCTAAATGTCTAACACTGTTTACCCATCCTCTGAAAAACAGGATTTAGCTCTATCCATACACGTGCCACTTAGACTGCTAAACCAAATAATACTTGATACCTGTTGGAAGACTGTTGTGTCCCGATTTTGTAACAGGAGATTCTTGTACCACACTTCCTCGATTACCCACAGCATTTGACATCCAATTATAGAAACTCACAGACGATGGTTCTGATAGCAAGGGATGTTCAGATAACATATCAGTGGCCACGGTATTTCCTGAAAAAGAAGTTTTACTGCATATAGAATTACGTATGCATTAAGGGAAAGAAAAGGTGATTTATATAATTATGTCTTCAAACTCTCACTACATGGCATTCTTATTTTATACTAAACATTAACAAATAGGTTACTTTTACTGTAACAGAGTGTAGATTCTCCCTTGGTTTGGCACATCCCATACCAAATGCCTTGGCTGATATGAGACACTGCTATAATTTAAAATAGCAAATGAAGGGAAGGAAGACACCAAAAAGTTGCACACAGAACTGCGTTCTAAGATATTTTCTCCAAATTAGAGTGTAGAATGAAAGATTAGCTCTGCAACCTAAGCACGTATGTATCTAAGTAGACTGTCCGGCGCAGAGGATGCACCTGTTCTGGTCAGGGAGCTGCTCTTCGCGGCTGCACTGCTCCTCTGCGGGGTCCCTTCCAGAAGGCTGTGCAAGCTGGGGAAGCTCCCCGTCAGGTAGCTGAGCAGGCTCTCTTTCCGAGGACTCTCCTTTACTGGCATTCCCACACGTCCGACGTGCACCGGAGAGTCTGTGGCTGTGTCTCCACTGGTGTAGCTCAGAGAATGATATGGATGAATGCCCTGCAGGAGAACAGCAAGGGCTTCTTTGTTATGCACATAAAAACGACTGTTGGCACCTACAACTACTGTGACAGGTACTCTTACTGCGAGCTACTCTGCACATTAATACCAGAAGTGCATCTATTAGGACTATGGTAAACCTCAAATATAATAAGTATGTACTATAATTCTACAGAACACCACCAAGGGCCACTTTTATCATCACTGTTATACCAAAGCATTAGCCCCTTATTTTAACTATGTGTCATTAGTCCCCTCCTGCATCTGGAGAGGGGATGAGTAACACGATACACAGTCCATAGCACAGCTTATCAAACATATGTTGAGAAATAAAACAGTAGTTAATAACTAGGGAGCAGGAGACAGATCATCAGAACTTCAGAAAGTTAAGGGTAGAGTGTCTGTTGGCAATGCTAAAGAGCATCGCTAGGGCTAGTCAAGAGGAAAATCAAGCCGGGTGTGGTGGCACACGCTTGTAATCCCAGCATTTGGGAGGCTGAGACCGGAGGATCCGGGTTCGCGGCCAGCCTCAGCTACCTAGTGAGGCACTCCGCAACTTAGTGAGACCCTGTTTCAAAATAAAGAATAAAAAATAGGGCTGGGGGTATAGCTCGAAGGTAGAATGCCCTGAGTTCAATCCCCAGTTCCGCAAAAAAAAAAAAAAAAAAAAGGAAAATCAGTGGTCTGAAGCAATTCTTTCCATTACTGGCTCAGTAAATAAGCCAACTAGATAATGATCATGTACTGACTATAAAGGCTTCTCATTAAAACTGATGATTATAAGATAACATTCTTAATGTTGGACTTTAAGTAAAATGTTCAGTAAAATATAAAAAGAGCACTCGGAAGCCA
Source organism: Graphiurus murinus (assembly GCA_004027655.1). NCBI lineage: Eukaryota > Metazoa > Chordata > Mammalia > Rodentia > Gliridae > Graphiurus > Graphiurus murinus. The sequence continues at coordinate 134,943 of PVLC010000905.1, read as the reverse complement.
GGCGTAGTGACACACACTTGTAATCCCAGCATTTGGGAGGCTGAGACCTGAGGAACCGGGTTCGTGGCCAGACTCAGCTACTTAGTGAGGCCATCTGCAACTTAGTGAGACCCTGTTTCAAAATAAATAATAAAAAATAGGGCTGGGGGTATAGCTCGGAGGTAGAATGCCCCTAAGTTCAATCCCCAGTACCGCAAAAAGAAAAACAAAAAAAAGAGCACTCAGGCTTGGTAGTTTAAAATAGTTCTTATTCAGAATCAATTACTCATGATACAGTTTTTAAAAATATACACATATGCTAAGAGTTATTAATCAAGTTAAATTCAATTTAGAAAACTATTTGAAGCTGGGTGTTGTGAAGTACTCCTGTAATCCCAGTACTTAGGAAACTGAGATAAGAGGACTGAAGTTTCAAGGACAGCCTCAACAACATACAGAGACTCTCAGCAAATTAGTGAGACTGTTTCAAAACAAAAAATAAAAAAGGGTTAGAGTATAGCTCAGAGGTAGAACACCCCCTAGGTTCAATGCTAGTACCACAAAACAAAATGAAAACTTGAATATTTAGAGTGAATACTAAATATTTAAATTTGAAAATTTTAAGTTTTCTCTAAATTTGAATAAGTAACCAACAAGAGCAAGCATGTACCTTTATTTTTAATGCAGAGTCGCTGTGGGTGTGGGTCTTAGAAAGCTTCCTCATTATCTCGGCTCCAGTTACAGGTCCGGAGGTACCTGGGGGCGGCCGGGTAGCGGTTCCCTCCAGCAGCATTGTGTGCTCGCTGACCGTGGCTGAAATCATTGAGGAGGAGAAGTGAGCTGCATGTTATCACACGCCCTCTTGAAACATCAACCCTGTGTTCCTGGTTAGATAGCTGTTTTCAGCCTTCATAATCTGACAAATTATTGTAAAATCTGACACACTATTTACTCTTTTCTCTACTTTATCCCTCAATCCCAATCCTATCACTCAGTTTCAAACAGGAAACAAATAGCTTCTACTTAATCTTTCACATCTACCATGCAAATGATATAAAAAGCAAGAACCAACTACAGAATGTCACAGATTAACATGGGCATCTGCAGATAATTAAAAGGGATATTCACTGCACTATTCTTTCAACCTTTGACCAGATTTGAAATTTGGTCAAATAAAGAAAGTGTAGTCCAGGCAGGCATGGTGGCACACGTCTGTAATCTCAGTACTTGGGAGGACGAGACGAGGACTTCAGGTTAGAGGCCAACCTCAGCCATTTATTGAGACCCTTAGCAACTTAGCAAGACCTTGTTTCAAAGTAAAAGTAAAAATATAAATAAATAATTTTTTTTTATAAAAAAGGGCTGGAGGTGTAGAGGTAGAATGCTCCTGGTGTCAAACATTTTAAGATAAGTTTTCTTTGATAATACATGTCATAATAAAAAAAATTAACCTTTGGCAAAGAATTAAAGTTAATTATGATGCACACACATTTCAGAAATGCATACCCACTATCGTTCTGACACAAAAATTTTGTTAGACTGTAGGTTGAGTGCAGGCCCCCAAATTTACTTAAATCAAAGATGCACCAGTTGATAAGACAAAAGCCCCTTTAAAAATGGTAGACAAATACAACTTTTTAAAGGAGATTTATGGGTTTCATTCAAAACATTGTTACACAGAGATGTCTTTGTACTGAAAGATTGGGAGACACCTACTGGATTTCACAAAATTAAGCTTATAAAATCAGGTCCATAAAAAGATTCTTAAAGTATTATCACATAGTTGGATTAATAAAGATCATACTTATAAAATTAGGCAATGATATTTTCAAATTTTGGACACAAATTATTAAAATTATCACAAGTACTATGTTCCCAAGTATATAATGCCTAGCCAGAAGATTTGTTTATATTAATAATTTATTAATAATCATGAGAAAAATAAAAGGGTTCTGTTATCTTTTTATTTAGCTGTTCATTTTTATTTTTTTATTATTGTTGGCGCATTATAATCATACATCTTTGTAAGGTACAAGCTGGTAAAGGCATACATGCACACATTTAACCCTTCTCCAATTCCCACCCCACTCCCTCGCCCTCCCTCCTTCTCAAGTTCAGTTTAGTGATTGACTTTGGTATGTTTGTGAAAGTACATCATGTGCATTAGGGTGTTTACCTGCCCCCCCCCATCACCTTCAGTTAAGTCACCTTTGCTCATCTAAGGTTTAAAGAGGTATATTAGCTTTATGAATAGAAAGATGCTCACATCTGAGCAAAAAACCCTGTAATTATGTGGAGTGAGAAAACACTCAACAGAGGCTTACAGAAGTACCTGCATCGAACTCAAACTCCGCGCCATCAGCGCTGGTATCACTCTGAAGGCCGCCCCCGTTGTCCAGCCCGAGCCCACCCTCAGGCTCCTGGTCTACAGCCGCTTGAGGCTTCAAGGGCCGAGTGGGTCTGTGCAGGCTGACTCCTTTGAAGGCCGGCGTCACCACAATGAACTTCATCCACTGCCGTGCCAGCGCCACCAAGCCTTTCTTTAAGGTCACCAGAGCAGGAAGTCCATCACTCTGAGACAATAAGGATGAAGTTAAAAGTAAACTAAAGCAGCAAGTTACCGTTTAAGTGCTTTTCCTACTCATTTAAATCTCAAAACTCCATTCAGAGATGAAGAAACTAATACTTATATATGAAAAGTTATTCCAGATTTCACGTTGACTGTGGAAACTGCTATGGCTCGGATATGTTTCAGGTGTGTTCCTCAGCAGTTCATGTCCTGGAAGCTTGGGACCCACTGTGGCAATGTGAAGAGGTGGTGCCTCGGGGAGGTCATGGGGCACTGCTCTTAGAATGCACTAATGCAGTTCTGGCCGGAACCTGCTTTGTTTCCACGTGAAAGTCATCATAAAAGAGCCTATCTGGCCTCTCCCCAGCCTTTGGCTTCCTGTCTTACCAGGTGATCTCTCACTTTCACTCCCACTATCTTGCTGGGCACCAAGAGGTCCTCCCAAGAGTGAAGCTCCAGATGCTTTGGACCTTCAGAACTGTGAGCTAAATACACCTCTTTTCCTTATAAAGCACCTAGCCTCAGCCACCTCATGATAGCAATAGAAAATAGACTAACACAGAACTCAATCTTTAAATACAATATTGCATATTGCTGTTATAAAATAAACATAAGAGAACCAGGTGAATGTCACTAGATACAGAGTACCTCTCAACCCAACCTCGCTACCCCTCTTTAATTTTGGCACTTTTCAGGACTCCATCCTTAACTAGTTTCTTACTTAATATATCATGCAGAGAAATCTCATCCACGTCCACAGCTTCTTGTAACACTCAAATCATTAATCTGAGCATGATGCTGCCTATTGACCTGTATTTCTAACCAGATTTTTCCTATGGACTTTCCACATGCATCTCAAACCCTATAGGTCAGAGGACTTACAGCAGAATAGCAGCTTCTTTAAAGCTAACATACGTTCTCAGTAACTCACCATTGTAGCATCGTCAATGATGGAGTAATTCGCCTGGTGGAGGTAGTGGTGTAGTATATTACAGAGTAAACATGAAGGATTTTCTTGGAGAAAGCGGGCGACTTTTGTAAGTCTATTGTATTTACTTCTTAGAGGAAAATGCACACTTTTGTTCTGAAACCAAGTAACAACAGATTTAGAATAAGTGTTTAAAAGATCCTAACAATAAAAAATATCTAGTAACTTCTAGGAACTTGTAGATCTGATATTTTCCCATGATGATTATCAGTGAGAGATTATTTCCAATAGTCACATTTGTCTGATACCTTCTATTACTGAAAGACACACCTCTAATGCTTCTGTCATTATGCATCCCATAACAGCACAAACTCTCAAGGTTCCCTCGGTTTCCAACTTGTTTAAAGACGACTTGAGTTGATCAATGGGAACCAACCATGCCCCCACAGCTGGAGTTGCAGTGCTTAGAAGGTTCAGCTGCCTTTCAAGATCAATAAAAATTAAAAAGACAACTGTTAGAATCTGTATTTCAAACAAGTGCCCATACCTACTATACTAACTGGCTATTTTGACCACTAACAAATTGTGAAAATATAGCTAAGAAATGTAAAAAAAATAAATAGAGAAGAAAAAAAAACCCAGCCTGTCAGAAGTTAAAAGAGTAAACAGAAGGCAAAGGCACCAAGTAAAGAAAAGACCAAGCCCTAGGAAGAGCTGGGCCAGGTAAGGTGAGAGTAATGTCTACAAAAGTACGAAGTGAGGAAAAAGTGGCAGCTTGGGACAGGCGTGGTGACGCATACCTGTAATGCCAGTACTTTGGAAGCTGTGACAGGAGGATTGCAGGTTTGAGGTCAGACTTAGCAACTTGGTGAGGCCCTCAGCAACTTAGTGAGACTTTGTCTCAAAATACAAAATAAAATAGGGTGGGGGTGTACCTCAGGTAGAATGTCCTAAGTTGAATGAATCCCTAGTACACACAAAAAAAAAAAGTGGCAACCCTAGTGTTTTCTGATATATCAGGAGAAAATTTAAAAATATTTCAAGTAGAATAGTATGCTACTTGAAATAAAGAAGAAACATTAATGGACAGTCCTATATTCTTAAAATGTTTTACCTAGAAAATGCATGCGTAGGAGATCTCACATTGGTAGGAGCTGCAAAACTAAACCAAATTTCTTTAATGGTCAGCTTCATGCTACATGAATCTGGAGGCGGAGGCATTAGAGGTAGATCTTTTTTCAAATCATCAGATTCAACTCCTTCATCCTATATTAAAAAATATTGCAAAAATTGAATTAATATATAGCCCCTTAACACAGAGGTTTACACATGTTTTTTAGCACAAAAGCTTTTCATTGAATTAGATTTTACAGGTAATGGGGAATGTCAACTTTACTCAACCTAACTTTCTCCTAACTCTGAGCAATACTTATGGACCCCCAAAAGCTCCAAGGAGCACAGTCTAAACACCTCTTGAGTTACTAGCCAAACATCAGAGATGCTGGAACTAAAGGCTTCACGTGGTCACTCCACTCCATGCTTGGTCAGGGAGCCTGAATGCTGCTTTGTCTAGAAGAAGAATGTGAGAGGAAGTGGTCTTGTGACTTGCTAGAAAAGCATACAGCCGTAAAGTGGGAGAGTGGGGATAGAATTAAGGACTTCTGCTTCCTCCTGTAATCCATGTCCCATTCCATTTTAACAGAGTATTTCAAACTGGTAAACAAAGCATCTCCAAAAACTACTATTTTAGCACATGAAAAATTCTTAGTTGTTTCCATATGCTAATAGAGAATTAGGAATGATATTTTTTGAAATGTACAATCACCACTCTTCTGAATGCAGGGAGGTAAGAATAATAATAATAATATTAAAAACAGTCTCTTCCAGGTACATCTACTTACAGGTCTTTAATTTGCTTTCAAATATTGTTAATTAAGATAAGAAAAAGACTAGTATTTTTTGGTGGGATGATCAAAAGATGAAGAGTACCTGCAAAACCATTCAGAATTCTAAGTACCACAAGTAATTATAAAAGCAGTAGTCACTAAAACTACTAGACAATCTTTTTTTCCAGCAATTCTGAAACTCACAAAGTTCTAAAGATCTAATTAAAATAAATGTAGCAGCACAGTCTGTTTTACACTGATGATAGGCTATTTAGACCACTTGCTGTTTTTATTAATGTTGTGCAGAAATATTTACATATTTAAAGATGGTTGCCTCCAGTCCCAGGAGGAGTTCATGCAATATGTAGCACACATACCATACTTTTACTTATTCACTGTAGTCTAAGGTCCTTGGGAGGCTAGGGAAATAGGACTGCTTGAGCCCAGGAATTCAGGGCCAACCTACACATCAGGCTGTCTTTTAAAAAATCTAGGGTAGGGAAGTTCTTGTAGGACTCTTGCCTAGCATGTGCAATGCCCTGGTTTTGAGCTCCAGCATCACAAAATAAAGAAATAAATTAAAATTAGAAATCTAACTTCTCAAATAAAACTTGTCCTATGAACTTTAGAGAAGAGGCTAAGGGCCAGGTACAGGGTAAACACAGATAGACAACTTCAAATATTTTAAGAGAATATAAATAATAAACAACTAATAATAACAATATGTGCAGGTTGAAGCAAAGTAATAACCAATTTGGTTTTAGATGGACTGCATTTGTAGTGCCTATGGCACATCTAAATGCAGATATGTAAAAGGCCACTTGGATACAGTTGTGGAGCTCAGTGAAGGGCTGGTGCCAAAGGCGCAGCTGGGGGAAAGAGAGTGGCACTAAATTGTGGCACTGGTCTAGGAATCGAGTCAGGGAGGAGATGAACAGCAAGAAGAAAAGGAGCCAAGAGCTGAACCTTGGGGGAACACTCACTTTGGGAAAGAGAAAGAATCCCACGAGGAAACAGACTAGAAAAGACAGAGAAGCTAACGAAAGTCCTGTGCAAGAATTCGGGACTTTCAGCCAGGAGGAGGATCTGAGAGAAAGACCCTGAGTTCCCGTCAGGCACAGAAGGGAAGGAACAGCTAGGTCTTCTTCCCCGCTCTCTTGTCCTGTTCAGTGAGTAGCCCCTGTGTTTTTTACATCCCTTAATTAAAATGCTAATCCATTCACAAACATGTCCAAAGACCTCACAAGAAAACTGTGATTAAACTCTTAAACTACACACTAAGTAAAAATAAATCCCCAGAGCCAAGCATGGTGGCACATGCCTGTAATCCCAGTACTTGGGAGACTCAGACAGGAGGATCATAGGTTCAAGACCAGACTCGGCAATTTAGACAGTTTCAAAACAAAAAATAAACATGCTGGAGGAGTGTACCTTGGAGATAGAATGCCTCTTGGGTTCAATCTCCAGTACTAACAAAAAAATAAAAAGTAAGAAAGCCCCAGGAACCTGGGGTTCAGAGGAGAGTGTAGCCATGAATACAGATACTCAGTACCCACTGATAAATTACAGGCCATTTCTTAATTAAAAGGTAATTCTTCCAAACTTTTCTTCTTTGCTTCTCATTTTTCAAAATGACCAGACGTGTATACATTTACTAAATTCTTAAGTGCTAGGTATCGAGTTCAACCTTTTATATGTATTATCTCTTTCAACCTTCACAACTCTATAAAGTAAGCAGCATTACCATATTTCTGTTACAGGTAAAGAAACTTAGGAGAAAATAATTAGCTAACTAAATCAGTGGCCCAACTTCCCTGTGTTCTAGAACTTTGAATATTTTTATTGTGGTGGTTGCTGTACCCATCATCCTGAAACTCCACCACAATAAAAATCATATATCAATCAGAACTAAGGGATTATTCAGAACTCTACCTGAAATAATCAGATGCCGACAAACACATCTGGAACCTACATGAAATACCACCAATAAGAAAATTATTAAAACACACACACACACACACACAAGAACTTTGGGGGCTGGAGATGAAATTCAGTGGTAAAGTACATTCCTAGCATGACTGAGGTCCTGGGCTTAAACCCAGTACCGCAAAAAATAAAAATAAAATAAAAAATGACTTCTGTTAAAATCCATCAAAACATATAAGACCTATTTTTCTTAAATTCTATTCATTCATTCATTCATTCATTCATTCAACAAGTGGTTATCAAGTGTGACATGAGCAAAGTATTACTCTACTGTGATGGACATAAATATATGAATAGCTCAGAAATTATACTCTATTCACAGTATATTACTCACATTTAAGCAGAAAGCATAAATTCATAACAGGGAAGATAAGCAAACCTATTCTAGAAATTAATTTTGAATTGTGTTTTCTGTTCTTTTATCCCAAGCATTATTATTGCTATTAAAAATTCACCAACTTGTTCATCAGAAACGGAATTTCCATTTAGGTCTGAGGAAGGGCTTGTCTGGTCACATGGAAGATTATCATCAGAGACATCAGTGTTATAGCCACTGCCAGTTGGAGAATCAGAAGAGTTGTTAGAAGTCAGCACTCCACCTCTTTCTGTGACATTAGCTTTACCCATAATTCCAAAACTGTTATATAAAACAGCACCAGACTGTCTTCCTCCTATGGAAATGAAGAGATTGATTTATTAAAACAGTGGATAAGTATTTTAATGCTTCACTTTGCAATATCTGTATAAGATTTCATAAATATCATGTTTTTCCTTACCAAGACTTTGTCCTTATCTATAAAAGTGATATATGACTGAATTATCAGGAAATAATTGTAGGCATATACAACTAGTTATGCATATATATATATAATAGTTACTATATTGTATATGACTATATCTAAAAGTCTTACACACAATTCAACCTTTCTACTTTAAAATGTTATTCAGTAACATATAAAAAATAAAGTCACTATTTTTCACTGAATAAGAGATTTATAATATTTACATCCTAAATGGCAAAGTTCTAGTAAATCAAAGGTCTACTTTTCAAAGACGCAGACTTTTAAAAGGCTGTGTGGGATTTCTTCCAAATCACAGGTTGTCTGTTCAGGCACTGAGGTCTGGCACCTCATTTTGAATCAGTAGCAGAGGGAAACTCCACTTGAGCAACTAGGATGGGGAGTCTCTCAATGGTAAATAGTCCCAGGAGCCAAACTTTCTGCTTTTCTATACCGACAGAGGCTATACTAAAAGTCACAATTGTGCCAAACATTTCGGTAATGTGGGGCTTAATTGTCCTCCACTTAAGCAGAGTATAGGAAAACAAAACACACTTACCTTTTATGGTTAAATTTTCAAGTCCACATTCAAACATTATCCAACCCCATTTTTCTTGACTGGGACCTATTCGAGTTACATCCGGAACGGCTTGCTGATCTGTTTCATCTACGAATGTGAACTCATCCAGTTCTTCAAGAGTGAATAAAACTTTGGACTTCTCAAAAGGGATAGCAGTGATGGCACAGGTCCCAATGTCTATGGTTGAGAGAGCAAAACGACTGTTTTTAAGACAGATATTTATACTTAAAACAATTGTAAACATTTGCCACAGTGGTGGTCTTAAAAGAGTATATTAGTATTATCATAAAGAGTGAAAACTAACCAAGTAAGACAACTTTTAAAATAATGGCGCCTAAAAGGAAGAAAAGAAGATGCCATAGTTAACAAGTAATTGTTCAAAGGCAGTATTAATTGTTGGTTCTGAAAGATTATAGGGCACTCTAAAAATGTAGTTAATAAGCTCCAAAATAACTCAGCTTCATGGTAAAGTAGCTGAAAATACTTTTCATCATTTTACAAAACAAAATATTATTCTAATTAATTACCCACCTTAGGAAAAATTATTTTCTAGGTAAATGGCAGCTGTCACCACAAGTCTGCTTTATGTTAACATAGTTCATGCAGCTGCACTGCATCGCAGATGTTGCCATGATCCACTGCTTACAGACAGCAATATGGAAACCAACATGAGTGCCTGGGGGAGGTTTTTTTTTTTTGCGGTACTAGGGATTGAACTCAGGGGCATTCTATCTCCGAGCTACACCCCCAGCCCTATTTTTTATTCTTTATTTTGAAACCGAGTCTCACTAAGTTGCAGAGTGCCTCACTAGGTAGCTGAGGCTGACCGCGAACCCGGATCCTCCGGTCTCAGCCTCCCGAATGCTGGGATTACAAGCGTGCGCCACCACACCCGGCTCCCTGGGGGAGTTTTTTATTTTACCTTACACCTTTTTCTTCTCCAGTTAAGAAAATGAACACACATACAAAACTATAAAAAATATATAAATTACTGCCCAAAGATGACTTGCTTACGTTTGAAGTAATTGCCTTCTAGCCCTTTAGAGATCATTTTGCAAACCCAGATTTAGTAATAGGGAACCATGATAATTTCCTCAGGTCATCAAAAATTCTGAAAAAGCATCACTTTAATAGCTACCTATTATTCTACCACATGGAAATGCCTTTTTTGCATTTATGATCAGAAAACTTATTTTGTTCAGGGAGTAAGTAGTCAGCTACATTCTCTTACAATTTTCTCATTATTTATGTTAGTCTTTCATCCCATGAGTTTACTCTGATATATGGTATAAAGGAAGGATTTAAACTTGAATTTTATATTTTTTGATTATATAATACACTAATGCATTTCAAGGTTCCAAAAGTTATGAAAAGTATACAATGAAAAGCTCCTAATACTGCACTCAGATACCTACCACCTCCCTATGGCTAGCAAATGTCAGACTATTGAGTGTATGATTATTATTGATTACTGACATATCAAATCCATGTATAAGCAATGACATACTTTTTTCTACATTTTTACAAATGTCTGCATTGAAATTTCATTGGGACTTTTGTCTTTGATGAGAAGTTTCTCTGGATGATACCTTTCAAAATTGCTTATACTCTGTAGATAGTCAAGTACAAACTGGTCACCAGTACCAGCTACAGAGCTGTTTTCATTTGTGCCATGTCTTTTGTACCAGTCTCATTTCTACAGATTGTTCGTAACTATGAAGTCCCTAAAATCCTCAGGTCCCATGCTGTGGCCTCACTCCCAAGGATGTTGAGAAAGGCCCAAGGAAGTCCCAGCAGTGACACAGACCCAGATCACAGAGGGAGCCATGGAGCCCTCAGAAGCTCCCAGGCACAGCCACCAAGTTCAAGCTCACCTGCTTACTCAGGGCCGGTCACTTGCCCCACACAGAGACGGCAGCACGGCGATCCTCTCAAACAAGAGGAGCAAGATGAACAGCTTTGGTTGTTTCTGGACTGAATCTGACTATCTGAGGTCATTTTAAGCCTTCAAATAAGAATCTGCACTAAATAGTAAAAAATACTGAAATAGTATAATACCTCTACTTTTCCCTTTCACTTTACCAGGAGCTTTAAGAGAAATGTCTACCACTCTTTCTGCTGCTAGTAACAGGACTAGGCTGTCTGGACTTAACTAACATTGCAATTAATTTTTTAATAATTTTTTACAATTTTAAAAAGAAAGACTACAAAGATCATGCTCCCTGTTTTATAATGAGCAGGCATTTAGCATGAAAAAAACAACAGGAGAAGCAGTTTCTAATTTGGAGCCACACCACTTACTTCTTAACACAATTTACTTTCCATTCTGCATGAATGTAAGCATTGAATAGTTAGATACCATGTGTTCAATATATGTAGAGATATCTTTCTCTTTCTTAGATAATACCCACACCGTACCAATATTCTAAGAAAAACTCGTGTTCCGTTTTGCAAGATCTTCTTACATTTGTACATGCCAAAGAAACCCACATCTGTTGTAGACTCCTACCTGCCGTATCGAGACCTCTAAGCTGCCCGTGGACTCGATGGATGTTTAACTTGGCAGCGATTTCCTTGCCTTTCTCTGCTCCAGCATTTGACCGGAGAGATCCTGATGACTGAGGCTGCATCTTAGTGGCATGAACATATCTATCAAAATTCAACGTTTTACTAGGGTCTGTATGATTTGAAGTCTCTTCAACCACACCCCTTTATGAAAAAAGAAAAGTATATATGATGGTTAACATTTAAATAATATAGTTCAATGAAGACATTCAATTAAATAGTTTAATTTTCAAAAAACCACCCCATTTTTTTAAACTAAGCCAATATTAGTAACAAATTACTTAATGTTTACTGAAATATACTGAGAATAAATAAAATGTAAACGTTTAAAAACATACTTTACTGAGCTGGGCGTGGTGGTGCGCACTTGTGATCCCAGCATTTGGGAGGCTGAGATTGGAGGATCCGGGTTCGCGGCCAGCCTCACTCAGCTACTTAGTTAGGCACTCCGAAACTTAGTGAGACCCTGTTTTAAAATAAATAATAAAAAATAGGGCTGGGGGTATAGCTCGGAGGTAGAATGCCTGAGTTCAATCCCCAGTACCTCAAAAAACAAAAACAAAACATACTTTACTGATCTGTAAAGTGAGATTTGAGATTCCAAAAACAATTTTAACATTATACTTCTCAGAAATGTATTTTGTTTGTCTGTTTGTTTTTTGCAGTACTGGGGATTGAACCCAGGAGCATTCTACCTCAAGCTACACCCCCAGCCTTATTTTATTTTGAAACAGGGTCTCACTAAGTTGTGGAGGGCCTAAGTAGCTGAGGCTAGCCACAAACCTGAGATCCTCCTGTCTCAGCCTCCCATATACTGGGATTACAAGCATGTGCCACCATGCCTGGCTAGAAATGTATTTTTTTAAAAAAAAAAACAAGGCCTGTTTTTACATTCAGCAAAATAACCAAAGCCATAATTAATAAAATCCTCCTTACCTGTTCATACGAACTTGAGTAGCAATCCTGTCAAAGCAAAGTGCCACCAGGGAAACGCGAGTTGCACTTCTACTAGGAGCTGCAGCCGGGCACTCTTCCACTGAGGCTTGGAGCAGACATAGGTTCACCTGAGTTGGAAAATGACAGTTACCACCTGAACATAGAATGTGCATGCACATGAACATGACTGCTATACAGGTATCTGAGGGTAATGATGACGAAACTTATAAATTCCCCAAAATAATTAAATCTTTATTGGATGGATGTAGAACATCCATCTTCTGATTCGTATCCTATCTGTATCCTATCTTCTAATTTGGTAAAATATATTAAATATACATTAGATCATCAAAGGAATAAAATATATTATTTTTATATTATAAACTGTCCACTATCATCACTTTGGTAAATGCAAAGGATTAAAAGCACCAAAATGTCTTTCTTCAGGAAGAAGTTTTAAAATATTAAAATACCTTTGGTATGCTAACATTGGCCTGAAGACCTTTAATTGTTACATTATCTTGCTTCGTTACAAGATTTGTTTGTGCTTGTCCTTGGTTAGTTGTTCCTATTGTAGGATGCTCAGTCTTTGTTCCTCGAACATCTTGTTTGGAAGATAACTAAAAAGATTGAAAGCAGAGTTATTTCACAGGCCAGGCATGGAGGCACATGCTTGTATTCCCAATACTTGGGAGGCTGAGACAGGAGGATAGCAGGTTCAATGGCAGCCTCAGCAAATAGTGAGACTCTCAGCAACCTAGCAAGACTTTCAAACCCAAAAATAAAATTGGGCTGAGGGATGTAGCTCAGAGGTAGAATGCCCCTGAGTTCAATCCCCAGTTTAAAAAAAAAAAAAAAAAAAAAAAAAAGGAATTCCTTCACAAGCCTTGCCTTTCATAATGTGTGCATCATGTACAACACAACTTTCTTATTCACTTTGCCCCATGTCCATCTACATGCCAGCTACTGGGTTAAAGCTCCACCTTAAAATCTAAACCTGAGAAAAGCTAGGAAACAGTCCAGCAACTGCAAGGTTGAGGAAAGTCAGACATATGAAAGTGAAGTAAGTCAACAGAGAAACAGAAAAAGATGGTAACAGTAATTATAGGTTATGTGTTTTAGGATCACTAATCTCAGCTGTCTTGAAGGCAGACTGGGTTTCTGATAATTGGCTCCTTATTTGTTGATCATAGTTCTAGACTAATTTTTTTTCATATTCCTCTACCTGATCATGTGAAATGCTGATATATAACGACTGACTGGTTCACTAAAGATAATCAGCCTCGCTCTCACCTCCTCTGGCCCCTATCCAAATGTGATACAAGTAACCTTGGAAGTCAAATGGAGAATGGCCACCAGAGCACCAGAGAGCATCTGCCAAGCAACTGGCTCCAAGGCCAGAACCGTGAGGAAAAGCAGAAGCAGAGCATCACAGGACAGAGGCAACGAGAATTCATCTCAAGGCAGCATTGAAGTCACTGAACACAGAGGGCAGTAAAAAAATAAGCACCTCTGCTTCTCAGAAACTCAGGTCTCAGTTGTAAAGAATATTCCTTCACTCTTTAGAAAAAGCTTGGCTCTAAGCTACTTTCGAATATAAGAGAAAGCTACATTTTAGAAAAATGAACATTTTTACTACTATTTAATCCATGTACAGTATGTTGCAAGGAGCCAGTGGCATATAAAGCATTCTGCAGTCCAGTTTAACTTGCTGAAATGCTTTTTCAAGTTGAATGTTCTGCACACGTGACGTGTACTCAAGTCTCCATTAAATAAGAAAGTACTCACGTTTTCTGAGAAGGTAGTCTTACTATTCTGGACAGCCTCTCGAAGGACCCTGGCGTGAAGATCGTCCACAATCGCAGCTGGGTGGCGGGCACTAGCGCAGTGGACCACGGCCTCAATGTATCTGGGGGAAGAAGAAGTCAACTAGAAAGTTAAATGTCTCTTCTTACTCTGACATGGTTCATTTACACATACCAATGAAACTTAGCACTATCTGTATATTCATAGCAATTCTGAGCTTTTCACTCCCATCAGTACCACACTCCAACATAAAACACTCCTGCCCCAGGAAAAAAGAGTTCTTTTTTTTTTTTTTTTTTTTTTTTTCGGTACTGGGGATTGAACTCAGGGGCATTCTACCTTTGAGCTATACCCCCAGCCCTATTTTTTATTCTTTATTTTGAAACCGAGTCTCACTAAGTTTCGGAGTGCCTCACTAGGTAGCTGAGGCTGGCCGCGAACCCGGATCCTCCAGTCTCAGCCTCCCAAATGCTGGGATTACAAGCGTGCGCCACCACGCCCGGCTAAAAAAGAGTTCTATATTTTTTATAGGCTTCCATCTTAGCATTGCTGTTTCGTCATTCTTATTTAATTTTTTAACTAATACATAAAAACACAGAGATTGTACATACTAGTGGAGAACCATGTAATGTTTTGATACATGTATACATGTATAATGTTTAAATCAGGTTAAATATATCTACCTGCTTAAACATTTGGCATGGTGAAAATTTTAAAATCCTTTGTTCCAACTGGGGTGGTGGTGCACACCTGTAATCCCAGTACTTGGGAGGCTGAGACAGAAGGCTCACAGGTTCCAGGCCAGCCTCAGCTACTTAGGGATACCTTGTTTCAAAATAAAATTAAAATAGAGCTGGGGATGTAGCTCGGGTTGAACCTCCATGACCCCCTAGTCCTTTGTTCTAGCTTTTTGAAATGCACAGTACATTTCAAGTGACTATTATCTACGGTCGCCTTACTGTGCAACAGCACACCAGAGCTGCCCCTAATTCTAATTTAGTCCCCAGTGGTCAACCGTTCTCTATCTCCTCCTCCCTCCCAATATTCCTGGCCCCTGATGACCACCTATAAAATCAACTATTTTAGACTCCACATAGAAATGAGGTCATGCAGCACTTGTCTTTTTGTGCCGGCTTACTTCAGTTAACATAATGATCTCCATTTCCCTCCATGTTGTCTCAAACAACAGAATCTATTCTCTATTATGACTGAAGAGTACTCTAGTGTGTGAAGGCACCACATTTTCTTTATCCATTCATAAAAGATGGATACTTCAGTTGTTTCCATTTCTAAGCTACTGAGAATAGTACTGTAATAAACATGGGTAGTGCAGATACTTCTTCAACATACTAATTTTGTTTCCCAGTATTGGGATTGCAGGATCATATGGCAGTTCTATTTTTAAATTTTTGAGGCAGCTCCTTACCATTTTCCATAATGGCTGTACTATTTTACATTCCCACCAAGGTTGTGCAGGGCTCTCCTTTCTCCACATCCTTACACCAGCACCTGTCTTGCTGGTAACAGACATTCTTTTGTTTTTGTTTTTGTTTTTTTTGCAGTACTGGGAACTCAGGGGCATTCTACCTCCGAACTATACCCCCAGCCCTATTTTTTATTCTTTACTTTGAAACAGGGTCTCACTAAGTTGCGCGGAGGGCCTCACTATGTAGCTGAGGCTAGCCGTGAATCCGGATCCTCTGGTCTCAGCCTCTCAAATGCTGGGATTACAAGCATTCTTAATGCGGGGACTGAAATCTGTGTGATTTTGATTTGCATCTTACTGATAATTAGGGATGTTGAGGGTTTGTATATTCTTGTTGGCTATTTGTGTGAATTCTTTTGAGAAACATCTATTTAGGTGTAGTGCCCATTTTTAAATTGGGTTGTTGCCAAGCATGGTGGCGCACGTTTGTAATCCCAATACTCGGGAGGCTAAGATAGGAGGATCACAGGTTCGAGGACAGCCACAGCAAGTAGTGAGACTCTCATCAACCTAGTGAGATCCTGTTTCCAAATAAGAAATAAAATTGGACTGGGAGTGTAGCTCGAATGTAGAATGCCTCTGGGTTCAATCCCCAGTATCACAAAAAAAAAAAAAAAAAATTGGGTTATTTTGCTATTGAGTTTTGGAGTTCCTTATATAATCTAGATAACAACCCCTTTCCAGATGTATATACAGTTTAGAAATATTTTCTCCCATTCTGTAGGCTGTCTCTTCACTCTGTTGAATGCTTCATTTGCTGTGCAAAGGGTTTTTAATTTGATTTAATCTTGTCTATTTTTGCTTTTGCTTTCTATGCTTTGGGGTACTGTCCACAAAATCCTTGCCCATTCCAATGTCCTAACATGTTTTCCCCTAGTAGTTCCATGTCTTGCATGAAAGTCTTCAATCCATTTTGAGTTGGTTTTATAACTAGTAGGTCTTTTATAACCTCCTGAAGATGACATCTCATAAGAATCTTAACCATGTAAGTTACCACAGAAAACTGTGTGCCTTTGCAGTCGAAGGAGCCTTTCAGGAATGCGGTCTCCCCTGGGCCCTCCTCTTCCGACTCCTTTACTTCAGTGCTCAGGGTTTTCCACACAACTTTGCCTTTCGTTATAGTCCATTCTGGCTCTTATTCATGTTAGTTTTGTCTCCCTAGACAGACTATAGGCTCCTTGCATGACAAAATACCATTTCCCTTTTATCCCTTCATTAACTAGATAGTGAGAATATGAAACAATTACTTCCTGACTATGTGATCATTTTATGCTCATTAGTGTAATGCAAAAAATAGAAAATATAATGCAATGTAACCATCATATACCTCAACATAATTATTTAGTTTGAGAAAGTAACAAATAATCACTGAAGACTTTTCCATTCTTACTCAATTAAAATAACTTACAACAATCTTCTATCTGAACATACCATGTTGCACACACTTATCGTGTCTTTCGACAGTACCTGTCTAAAGCTTCCGCCACCAGTGGAGTCAGCACGACATCCACAGTTCCTTTGACTTCAACAATGGCGGTTGTCCTGGTCTGGGAGACTGGCTGGTCCAAAGTCCACTCTTCTGTTAGTGTTTCATCATCTGTGTTATCAACAATTTTCTTTTCCAGGGGAGTATATGGTGTACTGTACAATGTAACAAGCAAAGCACATATTTAAAAAGACCATGAACTGTATCCATTTCAATGAAAACAATTCATGGAGCTAGACTCCATATTTCATGTCCCAAATACTTTTCAGAGACAGGCCAAATGAGGTACTGAAATGCAAACTGGGAAGATAGGTGTGGTGAGACACACCTGTAATCCCAGCACTTGGGAGGCTGAGATTGGAGGATTGCAGGTTCAAGGCCAGTCTTAGCAATTTAGAGAGATGATCAGCAACTTAGCCAGACTTTGTTTCAAAATGAAAATAAAATAGGTCCTGGGGTCTAAGCTCAGAGGTCAAATACTCCTGGATTCAATCCCCAGTGCCAAAAAAACAAATACATAAATAAATGAATAAATAATTGCAAATAGGTCAGAGATGGCTAATACAAGATACAAGAAAAGGGTTTTTTTATATATTTAAAGAACTTGTACTAAAATACAAAAAATATACTATTTTTTTCTTATTAGTCCGCAATTTTGATATGTCAAATTATGGCTTCATAGTAAGTTCAAGAGAAATGCCACTGACTGCTTATACATGTAGCCAAAGCCATGACAAAGGAGCTAAATTATTTGTGGTGGTTCTTTTTAAAATAAGGCCTATATTCAAGTAAAGAATAGATATCACTCAGAATAAATTCTACCTATCTTATAATCAAGAAGACTGACTTTAAAAATATCCAATTTTTACTTACTTTGAAGTTGATCCTGAAAGTTGCATGCCTCTGTCCAGCAAAGAATTAGCTGTGAGTCCTTGTTTGATAACCTAGAATATAAAATATTACCTAGGCTATAATTTTAATGTTAACCATCTCTAATTTTATGGTACCAACTGATATTTGTGAATATCCAAATTATTTTGAATACTTAGATATATTCAATATAAATATGTAACAAATTGAGAAAAATCATAGAAAATATTCAACTAGGAATTTCATTTTCTGTTTTTTGAATAAATGGCAAGAGCAGGGTTGTGAGGGCCAAGTAATGAGAGTAAAGGACAACAACTAGAATGCGTATTTCAAATAACTTTCCTCCAGAGCTGTTTTCTAAATTGAGCTCTTCTGAAGCTATTTTTAGTCTTCTCCTAGCACAACCAACTTTTAAGTGAGAGAGAGAGACCCAGAGTAACATTAAATGGTAGGAAAAGCTAGGCTTGTATTTTATATTCATACAATATAAATAAGTGAATTTGACTAACCAAACTGAGCCCTTATAAATGCCAGTCAGTTACTAAGATTTAATGGAGAAAACTTTATCTCCTACGTTCTTTCTACTTTTGAAGTTGTCTAAAGACATGAATTCCCTGATCCATCTTCTACAGAGACTTGACCACCTTGTCAAACTAGAAATATTATTTCAAAATACTAAAAATAATCCTGTCCTCTCAGGTACTCTTCTCCCCAGCAAGTGCAATTCAGTTTTATATGGGAAAAACCATATGCTAGCGTACTCCTGCATGGAATAAAGAGAACGTTTTAAAATCTTAGGACAGGAATTTTATTTTGGGCAAGATGATAAGGACAGAATCTTAAACCCAAAACTTTTCAACTGTCACTAAGGTTTCTTCTTACTTCCGTACATTTACTTAGCTTCCTAAATGTCTCAGTGAGGACACTCAACTCCACTGCAACATTTTCGTCCCCGTTAATTCATCTCAAGTCCAGGCCTGGCACCTCCTGCAGAGACACTCACACGGCCTCCTACGGCAGCACGTGATCTCCCTTCTCACTTCAAGACAACCCAGTTCCTCTTAGGGCCAAAGGACAGGAGATCCTGTCACATTTTCTTAAAGCGCTCCAGAGTTTCTCAATGAAATGAAAAGAAAATTCCAACTCCAGATGCCCTGGTCTGAATGTGTACTGACTGACGTGGACTCATCAGGAACAAGTCTCAGGCCCCTGACCGCCTTCTCACCGAGGGCTTTAGGAGGGCAGGCCACTCTCTCGACCTGGAAGGCCGTGTCCCTAGGTCCTCCCATCACATTCCTCCCCCTTCTGCAACTTCCAGCTTAAACGTTGCCTCCACAGCTAGACTGTCCACATCCATACAATGTAGTAGCTGCACCCCGCTATTGTCCTAGCACACTTTGAGCACCTTCACAGGATCCTTTTACCTGGAACCACATCTGGACCTGCGTGTCTACCACCTGACTGCCTCCCCCTCTCCACTAGAAGCTCCAAGTTTGCTTCCCTCGCCACTGTACACGAAATGCCTGGCACATAGCAGTACACAATCAATAGACAGACTTTGAATGAGTGAGTGAATTAAAACTAGACACTTCAAACACACGTCTACACAAGCATGTGTGTGCCTGCACACAAGGGCTATGCAAGGCTGCCCAACACAGATGGTCAGTTCCATAAGACGTTCCCTACGGAACTTTGGTCTTTAACATAAAATTTTCTCTTACAATTCATCATTGCTATTGGCTATTATCCACTGCTAAGTTTATTTTAAGGTGTTTTTAGCTTTTTTAAAAAAAGTCATATGCAGAATACAATACAGAAATGGGCAATAATGCTATTCACACTATGCTAAGAACTGAATCATCAAGTGACATTTAACTAGGTTTAAATGGAAGCAGTTAGAGATTAGAAGAAAGAACATGGAAAAACAAGCCGGGCATGGTGGCAGAAGTCAGTATTCCCAATATTTGGGAAATGAGACAAGAAGATCACAGGTTCAAAGCCAGCCTCAGCAACTGAGCAAGTCCCTGTTTCAAAATAATAAATTTGGTTTCAAAATAATAAATAAAAATAAAATGGGCTGGGGTTGTAACTCAGAGGTAGAATGCCCCTGGGATAAATCCCCAATACCAAAAAAAAAATTTAATCTTATTTTTAAGATATAAAAAATACAAATTCACAGAGACTTGATCCTAATCTGAGGAGTACTGTATAATGTAGACATAGACTATATGTTAATTTACTAGACTACTACAATAAAATATTAACCCATTCCTCAATTTGCTTAGATTATAATATTGACCAATAACCCTGAGACCTAACTGTTGTGCATAAAGCTGTGACTTTAGAAAGTCTCTCTTTCAGGAAGGTGAACTTTCTGAAATGGCTGAGTAGTTTTGAAAAGAACTTCTTAAAAATTGGTTGTAAATAAATATATCAGTGGAAATGGGTGACTTGGTTTATACCTTAAAAGTTGGAACAGAAAGCTGTTCAAATGATGACGAGCTTTCCTCGCTGGTCGGCGTGTCCAGATCCAGGGGGCGATGCAACGAGGACTTGGAGGTCCTTTTGTTGGCGGGGTGCTTAGCTGACCAATTGATTACCTGGGACTGAGTGAGGTAAGTCTGGTAACAATTCATCACAGGCTGCTGAGAAGTGATCTGCTCGGTCTCTACTGGTTTCTCGCCTTCGACAATATAGAGATGCTCTATAACATCATCCTCTCCTCCTAGTGCAGAGACAAATGAAGCCTGGGAGGGGTGAGCTCTGAACGGAAGAGTTCGGGGGTCGGGAAGACTCTCTCCGTGTCCAGTGAGGGGCCCTTCTACACTGTGATATATGGAGCCCCTACTGTAGTCCATCTGCTGCGTTTGCTTTTTCTTCTTTTTCCTACCAGGGTACGTCCCTGGGCCTTCATCACTGCTGATGGGCTCGAATTCCTCGGCCGCAGAAAAGTAGGCTTCACTGTCAGCCACTGACATGCTGGAGTCCATCGACCGGTACTGATGGAATGAGTTAGAGTCGGCCGACGGGGTGTATGGGAACGAACCGAAACTCCTCCTCTGCTTTGGTGAGTCCAGGACGTTCTCATCACTTCGGGAGACATCACTACTGAACTGGACTCCAACCGTCACAGGCTGCTTGTCCCCATAAAAAGCAGCAGTAAGACTCTTAGTGCTTCCAAGTCGGGTAGAACATACAGAGGCTTGCCGCTTCAAAGGAGATCTAAGAGGAGACTGACCTACTGATTTATCCTGAGTGTTGGGAGACACGGGGCTGTTCGCTGAAATTTCTGTAGGAACACTAAAACAGAAAGCAATGCTATTAATCTTTTTAGTACATGATATAATTTAAGCATAAACAGAAGTATCTATAAAATCTTTTTAGTAACTTTGATCATTTTCAAATCTAAGGAAATCTAAACTTTTATAATACCCAATATAGTAACAAAGTACAAATGTGTTCAGATTCTCCCATGTAGTTCCAAAAATATTAAGGCAGCTTAAACACCATAAAAATAAGGTGGGCATGGTGGCACATGCCTAAAATCCCAGTACTTGGGAAGCTGAGACAGGAGGATCCCAGGTTTGAAGCCAGGTTCAGCAACTTAGGCTGTCTGCAACTTAGTAAGACCCTCTTTCAAAATTAAAAAAAAATAATAATTTTATATATACACATACATACATATAAATACACATACACACACACATATATATGTGTGTGTGTATGTGTATATATATGTATATGTATGTGGCTGGAGGATGTAACTCTGGGTGCAATCTCCAATACAAGAAAGAAATGGAGGAAGCAAGCAAGCAAAACCAACCCAGGGTATAATTTCCTTTTCACAATCTATGGATACTAGTGCTTTTATAAGGGCCCCTCCTCAACACACAGATCCTCTAAAGCCTGTGTGACAAAATATACCAGAAGCCTCTGATTAAGGGGGAGGGATTGAAGGAGAGAAAGAAGTCATAGATAACTCCAATATTTCTGATTTCAGCAACTGATGTAGTAGTGTCATTTATCGAAGCAGAACAAGTTAGAATTATAGGAATAAGGTCATTTTTTTAAATGTTAGACTTACAAAATATCTTTATAAAATATCCAAGTAGAAGGTTTTGGCTGGAGTTTTACATCTAAAAGCTGTCACTAAAGCTCATAATTAAAGCCAAACAGCTATTGAGAACATCTAAGGAAAGAATAAGCGGAGAAAAAGGTACAGAAATGAAATTCCAAGGGACAACACTCAGCAAATGGCAGCCTATAAGAGGAAGGAGAAATGGAGGCCCAGCAATGGAGACTAAGGAGGAACAGCCACGGAGGCAGGAGGAAATTTTGAAGTGTGCATGTGCTCCCAAAGAAGGCAGTGGCTAACTCTCACAGGAGCAAAGAGGAGGACAAAAATGTCCACCAGACTAGGAAAACAGAATGTGACATGTTAACAATGACCCATTTTGGTGGTGGAATGACAAGAAAGATTATTATTATTATTACTACTATTATTTGCATTTTGTAATATCTGCAAACACATACCGACATTTCAAAATATGTTCAAGGCACAAGAAAAAATTTTCTCAAGTAAGGGAGCAGAGAGGGAGGAAGTTTTCTTGTCACCATTTGAAGTAATTATAATCCGATTAAATCTAACCGAATACTGACCTTACTTGGCCGTCATCTCTCTTCGTCCCATGCAAGAGCTCTTTCTGAACGGCATGGTCATCAGCAACAGAAGAGGGACTTTCCTTTTCACCTGCCAGCAAAGGCTGCGCGGCACTAGAACTGCTGTTCTCTTCCGAGGAAGAGGATGAACTGTGAGATCGCAGTGGGACTTGGAGACTAAGGTGCTGAGTTTTTCTCTCTACTTCCAGTCCCACCGATTTGGTTTCCCATTCTTTCCTTTTCATACCACTCACATTGCCTAAACAAATAAAAATGGGCATTAAGTGAACATAAAAACTTCAAAAGTAATTTATGAAAAATATGACTAGAATTCTATTTCTAAGTATAAGAATTTTTTACAAAGCATAAATACTACAGAAAGATATCTACTACTAAGTATGCATCAGAGTCCTTTTTCCTTTTCAATATTTTGTTTTAAAAATGTCAGGGCTGGGAGGTAGCTCAGCAGTAGAGCACATGCTATATGCATTGCACAAGGTCCTGGATTCTGTCTCCAGCACGGGGGAAAATTCAAACTTACAGAAAACTTGCAAAAATAATACCAGGAACGCCATATATCTCTGAATAGGTATATTAATTTTAAACAGTTTGTCCTATTTGCTACAAAAGTCCCACGAGACCAGGAGAGTGGTTGATGGCAGTGCCCGGAACAGTGCTGCCGAGAGCAGAGAGAGCATTTAGCCCACGTATCTGTGGAGGAAGATAGCGACCCCACAGCCAGAGTGCAGCGCCACTGCCCCAGATTTCACCCAGAGCCCTGTGATGTGTGACACAAATGGAGATGGGCCACCAGGGGATGAGAATTCTGTAGCTGCCTAGAGCCAAAATTAATGGCTCTTGTTCAACTTCCCTTCTTCCCAGCCATCCCTGCATGACCCAAGAAAAAGGAACCTCTAGCAGGAGAAAATATGCCCCACCCTGAAGGAAACAGAGTTCTAGATGGACTCAAGGAGCAAGAAGACTTATGGAAGTGGGATATAAGTAATATTTACTTCTACTATCACAAAGGTAAAAGAGAACTTCCACAAGACAGGAAATAAGTGGACCCTCATTCTGCTTGTGTGACCTTTCATACTCTACCTGACACTGCACATCTGTACTCAGCTAACAAAACTCAGTGGGGTTAATTCCAATCTTCCCTGTACAAGAAACCTATAGCAAACAAGCAAATCTACAAGTCACCAGTGAATCACCAGGAGGGACAGACCCTATTAAACATTATAATAATTATAACTGGCAAAGCTAATGTTAGGAAGGGAAACTCCTGTTTCCTTTTGTACCAAGTGTAAATCCCCTGAGGCACCGTGCCTTGAGTGTGTGATGGCTGTGATCTGCAGAAGAGAAAATCAAGTCATCTTTATAACTAATGCCAGCCGTAGAAGAGTAGAAAGGGCACCAGAGTGCCTCCTGGACCCCGCCGGAGCCCAGCTTCTGCTCAGCCACACACGTCTTGTCTTTTGTTTACTGACGGTATGACTTTGAGCAGTTCAGTCTCAGTGACAGGCCTCAGGTTCCTCCCTGTACAAGG
Source organism: Graphiurus murinus (assembly GCA_004027655.1). Classification (NCBI taxonomy): domain Eukaryota; kingdom Metazoa; phylum Chordata; class Mammalia; order Rodentia; family Gliridae; genus Graphiurus; species Graphiurus murinus. Next base: position 110,879 of record PVLC010000905.1, on the reverse strand, counting down.
GGACATCTAACTCACAAGGTAGCTTGAGAACTGAATAAGGAAAAGGCCAGTGTGAAGCTATAAAAATGAACATTATTCAAACCTAAGAAAGAAAGGTTGTAAGAAGACAGCTAAATTATTAGCATCTATCTTACCTTGAAATGCCAAGTTCTGGTTATTTAATCTGCTCTCACTCTATTAAAATCACTTAAGTAAACTGACCTGACAGTAACACAAGCATGACTATGTATTAGTATTCAGCGACGACTTAGGATACTGGTATATTCTGCTCTTTAAGGGCTCCCATACATGGTAAATCAACCTGAAATTAAAACAACTTCTCTTTTGTGTCTACTGCCAAAAGGCAGAACTAAGCTAATGTTTTTGAATAGACCAGGAGAAAAAGCTAAACACTGGTGAAATATCCAGACTTTTCTACATTTCACATCTTGGCAATATGGCACCTTGAGCAGTAAGTAATACGGTTGTTTTCAGGAATGTACAACTAAGAAACCAAAGGAAAATCCACTTCCAAAGTCTATGGAGAAAAGACACCAGTTACCTCTAAATCTAATATGCTTAAAGCCACTGTGCACTGCTTGCACCAAACTAGCGCATTTGCAAAGCTGTCAAAAGACTGAAAGACCAAATTCTTCTTCTTGACATTCAAATTTTAGTGATAAGAAGGGAAAATATCTTGCAAAAGTAGTTGGCAACATGAGGCCAATAATATAAATGTTATTACTGATAAGTTTTCCTATAAAAAAAAAAAGCTGGTAAAGTTGAAGCACAGCTACTTCTAAGTATCTCTCTGGAATGTGGATTATAAGGACACACACAGATATATGTACATTAAGCTTTGCAAGGAAAGCCCCCATGTCAACAACAGATCTGAAGAGCAGACCCACTACGGCTATGAGTAACTCTGGAACAATTCCAAGTCTGATCTGGCTCAAATTAAGACATCTGCAAAACAAGGGTAAACCATACTGAACCCTACCCACAATGCTACTCAAAAAATTAAGTAAGCTGAGCAAAGTGATCCTGAACTCTCACAATGGTGTAGGGATAAAGACATTAAAATATTAGCATAAAAGACAAAGCAACAAGTTTCATTACCATCTATAATTTTGGGAATTTCTTTAGTAATAATCCATTCTCCCGGCTGTAGCAGAGACTGCCCATAATACATATCGGACTCTGCGCTTGTGCTTGAAAATGCCGAGCTGCTGGAAGGGGTTAACTCTTCAAGCTTGAAGAAATCTAGGCCAGTTATGGTGCCACCAAAGAACCTGCAGCCTCCGAGACAACCACACTTGTTTCTGCACCTCTTATTCTTTAGGGTGTCGTCGGGCCACAAAAACCACAACCTACACAGAACCCAAAACAAACAAACAAAAAAACAAGAGCACAAAAGAAAACTCAATAAGAAATAAAAAGCTTTTTGGAGATAATTGTTAACATCTTTTAAGACAAAGTAAACACACAAATAAAGGCTTATTTCCTCTAAGATATGTCTTCTTAGTTATTTTGCCTTCCCCAAAATAAAGTCTTACTACAGTGAGGTGGAAGTAAGTAGGGACAATAATAATACAGATAGAGCATGCATTCAAAAGCAAAGCAATAAAAGAGAAGCAAATTCAAAACTCAGGTATTTGGGTCTACTTTTAAAACAGCAGTAAACATTCTCAAAAGGACTAAGTTTTCTACTTAACATATATATTACTGGGGATTGAACCCAGTAGCATTCTATCTCCAAGCTACAGCCCAGCCCTATTTTATGTTTTCTTATTTTGAAACAGGGTCTTGCTAAATTGCTGAGACTGGCCTCAGACCTGCGATCCTCCTGTTTTAGCCTCCCAAGCACTAGGATTACAGGCATGAGCAACCACATCCAACTTAAAAATATTTTAATTAAGCCGGGACCTGTGATAGGAGGATCACCGGGTCAAGGCCAGCCTTAGCAAATTAGCAAGATCCTCAGCAACTTAGTGAGATCCTGTTTCAAAATAAAAAATAAAAAGTGCTGGAAGTATAGTTCAGACATAGAATGCCCCTGGGATCAACCCCCAGTACAAAATAAAGAAGTAAATAAATGAATAAATAAATAAAACCATTTTACCTAAAAATTTTTAACATATAAAAACATAAAAGTTGTACACTGACAGGCTAATTTGTCAGTTTATAAGTAGGATAAAATCCTAGACTCTTCATAATTCTTGACAAGCAGAGAGCCCTGAAACCAACCTAAATGAGCCGCCTGGAGCAACCTAAGTTACCAGAAGCAGGCTGCTTAGCTTCATGGTACCTTGCTCTGTCACCTAACTTAACTAGATGGCATGTGGCTCACACTGACTGACTTCCTGAGCAATAATTAACAAAAGAGCCCAACTGTTGTTTTTAGCAGTGGGGATGAAACCTAGGCCCACGCCAAACCTGAGTTCTTTTAAATAACATTCTCCATACATGAATTTTCACACTCAGACTTATAAGCTGTCTTCTTAAATTAATTTTAAAGATTAATGTAATCTTAATAAAAAGGTCAACAGAATTTTTTTTTTTTTACCTAAAAGAAATGATTGAAAATTTATAAAATGTTTGGTTATCTTCATCTGTTAATTTTCCCAAAAGAATTTGAGGGACAGATACTTAGGATGTAACTTGAATACAAACATGTTGAATTTTAACATATAAATACAGGATGATTTCAAGTATAAGAAAAATACTGTAAAAAAATATGACAACATTCTGTTTGGTAGGGTTATGACTACTATTGTCCTGTTTCTTAACAGCCATCTGTATTTTTAAAAGAAGTGTGTACATAATGGAGTAGGATATAGATGGACCAAGCACAGTCATCTTAAAAGGCAGACAGAATCATGTCCTAAGGACCAACAGAAACAGGTGGAGGAAGGCTTACTCTTCCCTGCAGCTTTGGAGGCCCTCACTGGGGTTTTGCACAGTGCATGGTGCCAGTACAATGGCTTCTAGGGATGGTGGAGTGGATGTGGAACACTAGGGCAAGTGAGAAAGGGTAATGCTCTGCAGAACGTTATTTGGGCACCAGCGATTTGAACTTGTGTCACTGCTGGCAATAATAGTATGAATTTAGAAAAACATCGGCAAGTAATGTTATTTCCAGCAACTGAACTATCCCTAGAGATGACACAAATGACATGTTTACTTAAATATCAAGTTCTTACATATTCATTGAGGTACCATAGCATAATCATATGAAGTCTTTGTTTTAAATGTTCTTACTCCATTTCTAACAGTAGAACGAATGCCATTTTTAACCTTCTCACTCACCTCTTAGTTCTGCAATCGTGAGTTTCCAAGAAATGTCTCTGTGCCTCATGTTTGGAATGATGATCAGCAGCTAATGCAATATCGACGGTAATAAGTCCTAAACTTGCTGACCCGGCTTCAAGCCAATAGGCCCTCCGCAGCACAGCAGGCTGAAGTCCAACTCTGCAAGTGTTTAACTGCTCGATGTACTGCCTCACTTGGAAATCCTGAATTGCAGCACTTATTCCTTCCCCAACTGACTGATTGTGCAAATTGCAGTTCGCGACTCGAATTGCGCCCATCTAAAGTGGAATGAAGAAAATGAAGCAGAATTCTAATTGTTGCATTTCTAAGGAGGTTAGCATAACCTACAGAACAGAAGTTCTGTTCTGTAGAAAGATAGGTAGGAGATCAAAAGAAAGGGAAGGAAAAGAAACAAATAAAAAAAAGGGAAACAATTAGAAGGAGAAAAGAGAGTAAATGTGCAAATACAACAAAAGGAGACAGGCAATAAAAAATAAGAGGATAAAAGGTAAGGAGCATAAATACAAAAGGAAAGTAGAGCAGGAAAATTAGATGGACAGTAAGTAATAAAATCATAGGAACTTAACAGTTTGATTGCAAACAGCAACCCATAAAGCAGAGAAGCAAACAAATGCTTTCAGGAGACAGGCAGGAATATAAAAGTATAAGACCTAAAGAAACTCAATATAAAATCTTTTAAAAACATGACCTGTTTACATCACTGACGAAGGTAACTTGCTACTTTGTATCCCATTCCTAAAGCAATGCTATAACAATTCAGAGTAAAGAAGTGGTTATGGTACTTAAAAAATAATACTGGAAGAATAAATGAATGAGTCAAAATTAGGAAGCTATCTTCTCGAACTATGTGGTAGTCTGTGATGAGACAACAAACTACAAATGCGTGCTGTATTTTAAGCTACCAAAGTTCTGGTTTAATAACAAGAAAAAGAATTGCACTGGTCAAGAAAGAGCCAAACACTTACCTTGACATTTGTTGCACAACCGTGCTCCACAACGTAAACATCAGCCCCGTCCACTGCCACCCGGGTCATGGTGTACTTCAAGTCGTCTGAAGGGAGACATGGCCCAGGAATGCAACTCAGCTAAAACCAAAGAGGATGGGCCGTAAATTCATCGCCAGGAACTCATTATTTTTATACTTTGGGAAATCTCCTTATTTAAATAAAATTCGGGTTATATGTGTATTTAAAAAAGTTAAAATTTCATTCGTTTCTAGTAATAGGTGAAAACATCAGCAACTGAAGGGTTAACAATAAGAAAACTAATCATAAGTAACCATGTACCATTTTCATCAAAAGAGGAAAATAGCAAATCTAACTGACATAATATATATAAGCTTATCAATGAAACTCAAAAAGAATGGTCAAAGTAAACTGATAAACGATGTTACAAGTTTACAAGAACTGTGTAAGCTTTTAGCAGTGTATGATTTCCTTATAAAAACTACACACACAAGTCTATCAGTTGTAAATATTATGACATCTAGGTCACCCCATACAAACTTAATTTTGTGGAGCTGAGCACGGTGGTGCATGCTTTTAATCCCAGTACTTGGAGGCTGAGACAGGAGGATCGAAGGTTTGGGGCCAGCCTCAGCTACTTAGTGAGGCCTTCTGCAACTTAGTGAGACCTTGTTTCAAAATAAAGAATAAAAAAATAGGGCTGGGGGTATAGCTTTGCCCCTGGGTTCAATCCCCAGTACCACCAAAATACCAATACCAATAATAATAATAATAATAATAATAATAATAATAATAATAATAAAAATAAAAATAAAGTTGTTTTACTCTTAAAACATACATGTGGTAATGTTAAGATCAGAAGAAAACAATACCATCTACTTCAACACACTGCTTGAAGAACTGGCGGCCCTGAGTGAATTACTGACCCAGCAGCAAGTTAAATGCTAACTGGCAGCTGGGCGTGGTGGCGCACGCTTGTAATCCCAGCATTCGGGAGGCTGAGACCAGAGGATCCGGGTTCGCGGCCAGCCTCAGCTACCTAGTGAGGCACTCCGCAACTTAGTGAGACCCTGTTTCAAAATAAAGAATAAAAAATAGGGCTGGGGGTATGCCTCGGAGGTAGAAGGTCCCTGAGTTCAATCCCCAGTACTGAAAAAAAAAGCAACTGGTGGCACAGCCAGGCCTGGAAGCCGGTGCCCTGCCCCTGCCGTACAGTCCGTGCGCTTGACTGATCCATTCCCTCCAGGCAAAAACAGAGCTGAACAAAGTAATCCCAAGTGACAGAAAGCAGATTAGTGGTTGCGTGGGGAAGAGGCTGACTGGCTGCAAAAAACATAAGGGTATTTTCCAGGTGATACAAATGTTCATTTTTTACCGGTGATAATGGTTACACAAGTATACACAGCATTTGTCAAAACTCAAACCATACAACTTTTTATTTTTAATTAAAAAAAAACTTTTTTTGGTACTAGGGATTGAACTCAGGGGTGTTCTACCTCTGAGCTACACCCCAGCCCTTATGAGTTTGAAGCAGGGTCTCACTAAGTTACTGAGAGCCTTACTAAGGTGTTGAGGCTGTCCTCGAACCTGTGATCCTTCTGTCTCAGCCTCCCAAGTACTGGGATTACAGGCGTGCACCACCACACCTGGCTCCACACAACTTTATTTATTTATTTTTGCAGTACTGGATATTGAACTCAGGGGCATTCTACCTCTGAGCTACACCCCTAGCCCTGTTTTTTTATTCTTTATTTTGAAACCAAGTCTCACTAAGTTGCAGAGTGCCTTACTAGGTAGCTGAGGCTGGCCGCAAACCCGGATCCTCTGGTCTCAGCCTCCTGAATGCTGGGATTACAAGCGTGCGCCACCACGCCCGGCTCCACACAACTTTAAAGGGCGAATTTACTGTATGTAAATAGTGCCTCAATACTTAATTAAAAAAAATTTTTTTTTAATTAAATGTAAAAACTTTGGTGGGGGAGAGTAAGGCACCTAAAAGTAAGTATGAATTTTCCATACAAAACTGACTGACTGACATATGACTAAGGTACTAATTCCCCAAAGCCCATAAAATGTTCATAAAATGAAAAAAAAACTTTGTCCATAATTAGAAATGTTTCCTTTATTGTCGGTACATACGTGTAGGCTACAGTTTTGGGGGGACATAAAATTAAAAAACAGAATTAATTACTTTTAATTCACAGTAATGTAATAACAAACAAACAGTTTGCATGGCAAGAGAAAAAAAAGAAAGATGCACATAGGAAGGAACTAGAAAGAAAAATTAACCTCTTAATAATGCTTATCTCTGTGCTGTAGACTAAGGTAAATTATTTCTCAGTTTTCAAGCTTACTTTCAAAATCAAGAGGAAAAATTTCTCCCTCCAAATTTCTAAGGGAGAAGAGCATTTATTGCATAACACTGCATTTCGTTGCACTATGCATGGTTTTGGGGGTTTATTATCTACTTACTACAACCCTTGTGAAGGTACTATGAGACCCCATGTGAAGGCGGCTCAGTGCCCTCTAGGGCAGGAAATCTGGCAAGCCGACATGTTCCAGAAAGGTCTGCAAATCATGTCATCTAAGGAACTTAACCTTCCTCTTGCTTCAATTTCTAAATCTTCTACTTGTATAGCCACAATGCAAAAAGTTAGGATATAATAATGTACAAAGATACATGACTTTTAACAGTAAAAATGTAAAAGATGTAGTTTTTATATCTCCATTAATTTGTGAATATGTATGTTTTAGGAATTACCTCCTATTTTAGATAACTAAGAATTTTCAAGATAACAGAAAAATTGAACTCTACAGTTTATTTCATGGCAGTATGCATTTGATAAAAAGTTGAATCACAATCTTTCATTTAAAAAAAAAAAATCGCCGAATTCTCTAACACTGCTAACATTGACAACTTACCTTGGATTCGCAGAACCGACGATCAATTCCGTGCTGACATATTATCACTGATTTGGGTCTCTCTAGCTCATACTCTCGACATACCACATGGAAAACAAATGTCTGTCCCCACTCCAAGAGGCACGTCAGCTATGGAAAATCAACGACAGGTTGACAACACTGTTAGCATTCGCATGAGGTGTTCTGCATTCAAAAGCTTATGGAGAAGAGTAACAGGGCCTGGAAGAACCTGAAACTGCCTCACTCACCCTGCCGCTTAGCAACCTACTTGACATCACTTACAAGACTGTGCTACTGTGCCAGATTTCCTGCTCCAGAGGGCACTGAGCCGCCTTCACATGGGGTCTCATAGTACCTTCGCAAGGGTTGTAGTAACTAGGTAATAAACCCCCCAAATCATGCACAGTGCAACGAAATGCAGTGTTATGCAATAACACTTTTCATCTGTGACTGGCAAAGTGCACTGTCAGAATGAAAACTTATTTCAACTGAAAAATCCCACTTCAGCATTTCTAAAACACTACTTTTCTTCAAAGTTCTACCTTCTACATAGCTAACTGGAAATATCTGCATAAGAAAGCACCTAAAATCACCTATCTGATAACAAATTAAACTTTGATATAAAACTTTTGAATATCTTATTATGATACTGTGCTATAATTTTGGAAAATTGGGTATACTGAAAGATTAAAGCACTTTTGTTTATATAGACAGAAGCTGAAATAATCATGTCAATTCTTCAAATCTTGAGTTTCAATTTAAAAACACCTTCATTTTATAACTGACCAGATCTAATAATACCAAATACAGTGAGGGATAGGTAAATATGACATTATCAAATGAGGAAGAAAAACATCTTAACTATTAGAAGACATGAATTTGACTTCTAAAACATACAAAGACAAAAATAAACATAAAAGTATATCTATGGATTCACAAAGCATGCAAAAAATTGTGAAACCAAGATTTCAGTGCAGAAAAGAAATATCCATCTTATAATAATAAGGCTATAATCGTATGCGGTTCTAGCAGTTCTCAGAACAAAAGAACCGTTTCCAGTCCTGTAGGGTTGGCACAGCTTTATTCTCTTGTTAGGAAGCAAGCTGCTTTGTTCTGTGCTTCAGTTTTTACTCGCATATTTAGGGACAAGAAATGGAGGGTAATAAAGAAAAAGACGGTTCCAAGGCCAGTGAGTACTGAGTATTTCTTTCTATCCATTTTTTCTTTCTTTTTTTTTTTTTTTTGCAGTACTGGGGATTGAACCCAGGGACATTCTACCTCTCAGTTACACTTCCAGTCCTATTTTTTATTCTTTATTTTGAAACAAGATCTCACTAAGTTGCAGAGGGCCTAAGTAGCTGAGGCTGGCTGCAAACCTGAGATCCTCCTGTCTCTGCCTCCAAGTACTGGGATTACAAGCATGTGCCACCATGCCTGGCTCCACTCGTTATATATCCTAGTACTCAACTGAGATGTCATTCAACTTAAAAATACCCCTTTCCAACTCCATCCATTCTCCTGCTGTTTCTAGAATATTAGTGTTTGCTGACCTCTTACAATTTCTTTGAGGTATATAGGGGATCTCTTGCTGCTATTACTATTATTAATTTATGTTTTATAAGCATTCTGTAACTTTTCATCAAAACTGAGTATGTACATTTATACCACATTCCGGTCCTGGGAAACTCTAAGCATTCATATTATCATATACCTATGTGTCTCAACAGATGAAATATAGCTGTTCAACTAAAGTTCAATTGTCTATTTCTAGAACTAAATAATACCTCAGGCCTCTGAGTCTTCTAAAGGTAAGTCAGATGGGGTTAGGGATGGATTTATTCAAAAGGATCACACCTAGCACTTTAGACTGGATTTATTTATCAGTAAATTCATTGTTATTTTTTCTAAACTACCATCCATGAGTACTAACAGTAGGTTTAAATTCTATGATCTTGCTTTGGGACATGACAAGCAGAACCGTGCTACCTAATCCCTAGCACCATAAGGGCTACTTCTAAATTCTACTTAAAAAGAAATACAAGGAAGCAAAGTCCCTAGGATAATATTCCACATACTAGTTTAAAAAAAAAAAGTTCTAATTGTGGAGGACCAATGAAAGTCTTGAATTCTTGTATTATATGGAACTACATAACATGCATCTGCCAATTCTATGTGGCTCAGGAAAGTAAACTTGTCTCTGACTCATCTGTTACTAGGAAAATTCTGGATGGCAAGAATGGCTTCCATCGGAACATCCGTATTGGAAATGCAATGAACACTCAAACGGGCATGCAGGGGATTCTGGGGACGGTGGTAGGGACAGGGAAAAGGAAAGGTCAGGAGACGATCCTATGAGAAACATACCTGCGGCGCGGTGACCTTGGCTGTAAGGCTTCCGGCCTGCACATCGATCAGCCATGCGTATTCCAAGGAATCACTTCCTAAGGGAAGACCTTCTGCGGAGAACATAGCGTGAGCTCTCAGCTGGAGCCCGGACAAGCTGATGTGACCTTCCCTGAGTGCTTCATCCACAGGGGGCCGCTGCTGAGAACATAAGAAGACTGTGAGAAGTACAAAAAATACATGAGAAGTTCTAGCTGCTTCATCCCTGCAGAGATAAAGGATAAAATCATGCTATATGGAAAATAAAATTTCAGAATCCACAAGCTCTTAGCACACCTTAGACTCATACATATCCTTTGAGTTAAGCTTTCTTAGTGATAATATCTATGATACTCCAACTATGAAGAAAGACAACTAAGTCCTAAAAAGGGTTGAGATGTCTGTCTGGCTGGTAACTACCTCCATGAATAAAACGAAATATTCTGATAGGGAATATAAGAGGCCAAACTTTTGAGGAAAAAATCAGAATTAAAGAGGTTAAAACATTAAAAAGAAGATAACAAGGAGTAAGAAAGGCCATTCATAACCTGAAGAGCTGGGAGATGGCAGAGGGGACCAACATCCACACAGCTTTTGAGGAATGTACAGACACAAGGAGGGTAGTTTTATCTTACAGAGAATGACTATACAGTCACCACCAAAAAGACGCATAGATTTCAGCGAGAGATAAAGGATACATTCTAAACCAGGGTGTTCTACAGAACAGTAGTTCTACAGAACAAACTCAAACACCCTCCTCCTCATCAATCAGCAGTTTCTGCTGAACCTATTCCTCATCTCAGAAACACGCTGACTTCCCTCTGTCTTCACTGCGATCTTCATGGTCTTGGGAGAATCACCTCCTGCCAGAACTTCTGTAAGGCCTCCTAGCACTTGCTGTTTACATCTCTGCTCCACACTCTACCAAGAACACAGAGACCCTTCAAAACGCATCTGATGGTGTTCTTGCCTCTAGCCCATCACATGCTCCCAAGGCACAGAACTCTCTCCTTACAGCACTGTTTACACTTGGAATCACTTTAGTTTCCTACATATTTATCTTCCCCATCAGGTTCATTAGGACCATTTCTGTCTGATTCACCAAGAATCTCACTTGACATGCTGCTGGCTGACTGAGGAGCCTTCCCAGTCAGCATTCACAGGGCCTGCAGCACACCAGCACACGCCGAGCCAGTGCATAGACGGCCCCAGCCCAATCCCACCATGGCACTCCTCTTCCTGTGTGTGCAGGCCATCTCAAGGGCTAAGTGTTCCTTGATTCCAACACATGTGTGGACATGCACTCTTTGAAAACAACTTTTTAAAGGAAAGGAATAAATCTAGTAAGGATTTTTTAAAGAAAATTTCAAATTATAATTCTAATAATAGCTCTAGAAGCTCTTCTGATACCATTTTTATTTTATTTTCACCTCAAACTGCGTGACCTTATAGAAAATCAACTAACTTCGCCAGACATCAATTCCCTAATCTTTCATCTAAAACAGTTGGGGAGGATGGTCAACAAAGTTCTCTTCTGTATAGTTTTTATGGATTTTGGGGGGAGAGGGGGCTCAAAAATACATGGAAATGTTGGCCTGTCCTAAAGCATAATCCACCTGATACACCAAACAGGATTACATTCTAAATTTATTCTTATTTGCATCATTTTGTGGGTTGAATTGTGACTCCACCAAAAGATATGTTCATAGCCCGGAAAACTGTGAATGTGACATTTATTGGAAGCAGGGCATAACCCAGATAGATGAGATTACAGTGGGTCCTAATACGACCAGTATCCACATAAGAAATGTTTGAATACACAGAAACACAAAGAGAATGCCACTGAAGACAGAGACAGCAATCTGAGTGATGTACCTACAAGCAAGGAAGGCCAGGGATTGCTGATAGGCACCGGAAGCTAAGAAAGACAAGGAGACTCCTCAAGGGTCTGCAGAGGGAGCATGGCACTGCAAACCCTTGATTTAGGACTGTGAGCCTCCACACTGGGAGACAGTAAACCAATGCTCTCCCACCAATGCATATCAGGAGTTGGACACAGGAATTTGTCCTTATTTTACATCTTTTAACTCAAGCCCTGAGCTAAAAGATTAATGCTACCAGAAATAAACTGAGCCCTGCGAGTGGGCACAGGGTGAAGCCCCCAACTTGAAAGAGCATTAGACAGTACAGACAAGTGAAGAAAAGGTTTCTCATGAGCAGTCATGTCAACCACATCATAAAGTGCAAGCAAAGGATGTAGATAAGCATATTTCAAGTGGATATCTATGATGACGTGCTAGTCACCTAGGAAGCAAAGTATCAACAGCACTTACTATCATCTTCCTATCTCCATTCCATGACCTTCTCTAATGTCCAAATAAATTAGCCTTTATAATTTTGATTCTGTTAAGTTTGCTATACCTCTTCAGTAAGGGTTAATGTTAAAGGATTTAACAAGCTCAATAATTTTTTTAATGTCTAGTGAAAACCTTTTTTGAAAGTATTGTGATTAAAATAAAAATTGAAGCCAGGCATGGTGGCACACGCTTGTAATCCCAGCATTTGGGAAGCTGAGACCGGAGGATCCGGGTTCACGGCCAGCCTCAGTTACTTAGTGAGGCACTCCGCAACTTAGTGAGACCCTGTTTCAAAATAAAGAATAAAAAATAGGGCTGGGGGTGTAGCTCGGAGGTAGAATGCCCCTGGGTTCAATCCCCAGTACCGCAAAAAAAAAAAAAAAAAAAAAAATTAAATAAATAAAATAAAAATTGAAAAATTACTAGGTACACATAAGAAATCAGACACTCATCTAAGATTGTTCAAACTCACCCTAGGAAGAGATTTTCCCTTTATTAATTTCCTCAATAGATTGAAAAAAGGAGATAAGCCTCTTCTCCACACACTTCTCTCCCAGAATGCAAACCTAATGACCCCATGATTATAGAGAAAAAGACAAGAGCTACTTTTAAGGTTAGAATAAATGTTAAGCAAATGAGATCTTTGTGATTATGGAAGTGTTCTCTATTTTCATTTTGGTGGCAGTTACATGGATCCACAAGTGATAAAATGAAAGAAATACAAACACACGTTGTACCAATATAAACATGCTTATTGTGCTATAATTATGCAAAATTCTTATACCACGGGGAAAGCTGAGTCAAAGTATACATGAGACCTCATAGTCCATGATAAATGCTCATCCACTAATGATTTGGGGGGTGTCAGATTCATCTTTCCTATTTATAATTTTCCTTTGCTGCATGTTAAAACCAATTTATATTTTTTAATCACACAATATAAGTAGAAGTAGGGAGGGCCCTAAAATCAATGGTAGGTGCCAAACGAAGCCATGTGGCTTTTTGTCGTTTCCTGTAGTGCTGGGAACTGAGTGCTAGGCAAGCACTCTACCACTAAGCTACCACCTCCAACGCACCAAGTGGCATTTAAAAAATAATGAAGTGATAACATATCCAGGAATGCAATAAATTCTCATTTGATTCATGTCACTGGTTCTTTTCAAAAGAAGCTCAGAAGTATGGTGAAGGGATAGAAAAATGTTTCCTAAGTATGTTAGACAAATAAGAAAACATGGTGGTGTGTGCCTGTATACCAGTAACTTGGGAGGCTGAGACAGGATTGAGGCTAGCCTCAGCAACTTAGAAAATCTCTCAGAAACTGAGACCATATTTCAAAAAAAAAAAAAAATTAAATAGCTCTGAGGGTCTAGCACAGAGGTAGAATGACCCTGGGTTCAATCTCTAGTACCACACACACAAAAAAAATACATCATTGACCTTGCAGATATATACTGTGTTAAAACTGTATGGTACTAGTTAATATCATCTTTCTACAAGTATATTAGAAAGTTATATTTCTTTCCATTTCTAAAAACAAAACAAAATTTAATTAGGATAAGTAGGAAGCAGCAAAACAAGAAAAACTGAGACTCTTTGAAACAACTCTCATATATATACACATACAAACTTAATACAGTCTAATTCAAAGCGCATTTCCATGCACAGAAGCTAACACATTGCTTCAACTTCACAAATATGTAAGTCTTTACCTGGTAGTTGTCACTGATGAACACAGTCAGGGGTGACAAGACAAGCTGCAGCATGGTCTCCCTAAATCCTTTTTTCATTTCAAAACACAGTCTTTCTAAGAAAGCTGTAGGGCACTCGGGACCATCAGTAGTTCCATGCTACAGTAAAACAAAACACCACAATCAAGACAGAAAGTTAAGAGAAAGCATACGAAAACAAATGTTACATTTACCAGGATCAAGAGAAGTGACTTTTCAGAAGGAGGAGAGGTGCATACTAACGACAGTGCTGACTGACCCCAGGAAGGATGCTACTGTCCCCAGCACCAGAGGCAGCCTCTCTGCGTGCACTGCTGGCGTGTGGCCTGATGCCAGCGTGCAGCCCTGCGCTCCAGGGCTACGTCCTCCTTCACAGCCCTGCTCCCCAAGTCCCTGGTGCTTGGGGCAAGACAATTACAGTCCACGCCAGCCTCAGAATGAACCACAATACTGTACTGGATCCAAACCTCAGACATAGTTCAATCTCCAGAGGCAAGTCTGAAATTTGACTTTGTAATATGTCCCAGGCTAGCTATAAACACAATAACTCAATGTCATGACAAAATGTCCTGAAGTTACAGCAAAATGAAGCGAAAGAATGGCAAAAGAGGAGTGAAAGTGAAAGAGGAAAAACAGACTAACGTTACAATCAAGCCATTATAAGAAGAAAATAAGCTAGCTCTTTAACAGTAAAAGGAAAAATTCAGACATTTTCAAATCAAATTTTTTTCTTTTAAGCGTGTGGATGCACCCCAGCACATGTACACAGGATTTCCTATGCAAGGCTGATATCATGATATCCTCTAAACACTCACAACGGGAAGACGCCCGTGGACTTTGTACACGTTCACAAGGACAGTGATATCCCAAGGACGCAAGGTAAGCGGATGGATGGACTTGGCTGAACGCTCATCGTCCTTTCTGTCATTCTCCATTCCAACAGCAGTCCACCCGGAGCTGGATGATGTTGACAGCGACAGGACAGGGCTTGAGATGACCTCTTCAAAATCCATGTACATGTCATCTTCCCCAAAGTAGTTTTCCTACAAGTATTAAGAAAATCATTAAGAGATACATAGTAAGCCAGGTGTGGTGGTGCATGCTTGTAATCCCAGCATTCGGGAGGCTGAGACCGGAGGATCCGGGTTCGAGGCCAGCCTCAGCTACCTAGTGAGGCACTCTGCAACTTAGTGAGACTCGGTTTCAAAATAAAGAATAAAAAATAGGGCTGGGGGTGTAGCTCGGAGGTAGAATGCCCCTGAGTTCAATCCCCAGTACTACAAAAAAAAAAAAAGAGAGAGAGAGAGATACATAGTAAGTTTTCACCTATGAGTCTTAATCTGTAAACTATGCATTTATCTTGCCTATCTCTAAGAAAAAAAGCATCATTTTCACTGTGTGTGTGTGTATGCGTGTGTTTGTGTGTGTATGTATGGATACATACATACATACATATATTTATTCTACCAAATAATCGTTCTGGAGCAAAAAATGTAAAAGACTATAGAAGTTTATGGGAAAGCTCCATGACACCATCCCCATTGGGGCAAAATTGTAATTTACATGCTCTAAGAGTCTCTGAAGGTTTGAGTGGTGGGATGGGGATGTAGCTCATTGGTAGAGCACTTGCCTGGCATTAGAGGCCCTGAGTCTGACCCTTAGCACCACAAAAAATGAAAAGAAAAAGGTCTGTATGATTCAATAGTTTTTAATCATTGCTTCACAGAGTTTTGAGGCAATACCCAGAGACACCCTCTGAGAAAAGCAGATAATTGATCTGCTTAATTGGAAAGCAATTTGGATGAATCCAATCAAACATTATCATTTACATATTCCAGTTGGATATTTATCAGAAAACAACTTTAAAAAACATCTAATTTTGGTTACTGATGAAATAAACATGTGTTATCAATAGTTACCAAATTTCTGTTCCTATAGTTCGATTTTTTTTTTTTTCATGGTACTGGGGATTGAACCCAAGGGCATTCTACCTCCGAGCCACACACTCCTAGCCCTATTTTTTATTCTGTATTTTGAAACAGGGTCTTACTAAGTTGCAGAGGGCCTTAAGTAGCTGGGGCTGGCTGTGAACAGGCAATCCTTCTGCCTCAGCCTCCCAAGTACTGGGATTACAGGCGTGGGCCACCCCACCTAGTTAGTTCGTTGATTTTTAATGCACAAATGTTTCAACTATTAATATTATTTCTCTTGTACCAGAAATTAAAATTTAATTTTAAGAAACAAATTTAGTTTTAATCAAAATCCTTTTTTCTTCCCATTGACTCATTTATATTTTGCCTATTTGATCTGTCAGTAAAGAAAGTTACTAAATATTCTTGTTAGCTATCTGTTAAACATTTGGTAAATTTTGCAATTTGGTTTCTGACAAATTTATTTTCTAACTACATTTATGGACATTGGGCCATAATATCTTTTCTTAGGAAAGGATGTTGCAGTGGCTGAAGACATGCCATTAATTAATAGGAAGCTTAATATTAAAATCCCAAGTCCACTCACTCACAAAACCAGTGTTTTTTCCTCTATTTTCCTTTGCTGGCCTCCTCTAAATAACAGATGCAACTTGAAACCTGCCTGAAATCTTGATTACTGTCCTTATGATTCTAAACTATGGACAAATCCAAGCCTAAATATAAAGGTAAATAAACACTAGGCTACATCTTAAATTCCAACATTAAATTTTTATAATTAAACATAAATGTTTAATGAAGTTTTATTGTTGATTAAAGTTGAAAGAATTCAGAGCAGTAGTTGTCATTTACATCATTTGGGAACCTTTTCAAAATACACACAGCATCCCAGTCCTGAAGACTGGTTTGAAGCAGGTTTCCATTGTTTAAATAAAACTCCAAATACATCCTGGCTCATTATTTATCATGAAATGTTGTCATTTAATGGATTCACTTGCAATAGGCTTTCCTTGGCACCAATTTTTCTCAATTATGCCCAGATAACAAACTTTCTCAAAATGTACACACACCCCGGTCCTGGAGACTGGTCTGAAACTCTAGTTTGGAGACAAGAGTCATGTTTCAAGTAGAAAATCTTTGGAGAATTTTATCTGCAAATGGCCTCCAGACCCAACAATTCCTGCCCTACTTTCCCTCCAAACACTGAAACTAAGGAATCAAGGCAAGCTGTTCATGATTATTAGCTTTCAACTACTAAGGTTTACCAACAAAACAAAACAATTACAAGAACTTACTTTAGCGAATTTTTTTTTTTTTTTTCAGTACTGGGGATTGAACTTAGGGGCATTCTACCTCAGAGCTACACCCCCAGCCCTATTCTTTATTCTTTATTTTGAAACAGGGTCTCACTAAGTTGTGGAGTGCCTCACTAGATAGCTGAGGCTGGCCTCAAACCCAGATCCTCCAGTCAGCCTCCCGAATGCTGGGATTACAAGCGTGCACCACCACACCCACACCCGGCACTTTAGTGAATTTTTAATGATCCTAGCCTACGAGTGTCTTTAAAATTAAAAATATGTGTTACAATAAAATGTTTAAAATAAAAAATTATGTTGAATGTGTACATGGTAATGCAAAAACCAAAGCTAATATTTCTCTGGTAGTATTAAAAAACTGATATATTACTATGACCATGCTCACCCTGATAATTAAATTATTACTTATGTTTAATTAAAATATAATACATCCTGTTTAGGGAGATTACAGATAAAACTGCATTTTAATCCTTATATAGCTATTCACATGCAATCCCAAGTCAGATATTGGGAGAAATAGTTAAAGAATGTTTTAGGTGAAACAGTGGTCACAAGAAAGAAAAAAAATGTACATATGTCTTTATTTTCCCCCTCTGAATCTGAAAACCTATTCCTTCAGGGATCCCTTTAAAAATGCTAAAGGAAGAGCCGGGCGTGGTGGCGCATGCTTGTAATCCCAGCATTCGGGAGGCTGAGACCGGAGGATCAGGGTTCGCGGCCAGCCTCAGCTACCTAGTGAGGCATTCCGCAACTTAGTGAGACCCGGTTTCAAAATAAAGAATAAAAAATAGGGCTGGGGGTATAGCTCGGAGGTAGAATGCCCCTGAGTTCAATCCCCAGTACCGCAAAAAAAAAAAAAAAAAAAAAAATGCTAAAGGAAGAAAAGGCAACCCAACAGAAACAGAAAAGTTTCCACAAATATTCACCACATTTTTCCTTCTGTCTGTTAAATTATATTACATTATCTGTAACAGTTTTTTAGTAAATATAATAAGAGTAACTCAAATACTAAAGTTTTACACACCTTCACTAATGACCCTTGATTGTCCTTCCCTGACCACTCTGACTATCCTAGTCCCTCTCCAGAATTAATTACCCCATTACTGTACAAAACGGAATTCCTTATTAACCAAGTATTCAGTATCCAAATCTCTGCAGTTGTTAAACTACAAAAAGCAAATAACCACTATAAAATTAGACAAAAAAAAAAATCCCTCCCACAAGTGATTCCATTATTCATGATGTTCTGACAATCTCTTTTGGTTGTCAAATATAATAAACATCCAACAGTACAATGAAAATCAAAAGTGAAGTGAATTTGTCAAATCCTAGGAAAATGAAGTTTTGTGAAGTTGGTGTTAAGTGATGTAGGAAAACTGCTCTCATCCAAAGCAAAGCTCCCGGTGACAGCCAAGGCTCTAGACAGTTAGAGAGGTCACAGAGAAGAAGAGGAAATCAACGAGAACTGCAGGTGACTCACTGGAATGTCTTAAAGGTGTGATCTGATTACCAGAAGAGTAAGTGATCTTTAGGAAACTGATGAACTCCTCAAATATTTTTCCCAAAATAGCCTCTCTTCATAATCATGCTATACATCATCAACCTTAAAGTGCTATCAAACTATGCTATCACATAATTTCAGTGGAAAAATTATGCCAAAATGAATCAACATTTGATTCATTTTTTGCACTCTAAGAAAGTAGAGCATATTCAGAACTTGAGATTTAGGATATTCTTGAGATGAAACTTATCCTCATATATTTGCTCCCATTTTTAAAGTAAAGCTCTAAACAAATTCTGGCTCATTATTTATCAGGAAATGCTGTCATCTAATGGAGTCCCTTGAAACAGACTTTCCCTGGTACCAATTATTATCAATTATGCTCAGATAAAAAGCTACTTCTAGTGCTGTAATAGTTACAATGAGTTAGAATATGTCCATATATTTATATATACAGATGATCCCACTAGCTTAACTCCTTGGAAACAAGAGATACCATCTTTATCTCTAGCAACTAGAACCATTCCTAGCACACTAAATGATCAAAAACATAAAAATGCTGAACTGAGGAGTACTACTTTTAATAATTTTGTAATAGACTAACACCCAAAGTCCAGTCAACATACAAAATATAGCTTCAACAATTTAAATCATCTCACTGTTTCTTTTTTTTTTTGGTGGTGGTGGTACTAGGGATGGAACCCAGGGATATTCTATCTTTAAGTGACATCCCAGCCCTATCTTATTTTTTAGTTTTAAATAGGGTCTCACTAAGTTGCAGAGGGCCCCACCAAATTGCTGAGGTTAGCCACAAATCTGTGATCCTCCTGTCTCAGCTTCCCAAGTACCGGGATTACAAGCATGTGCCAACATGCCCAGCTCTAACTGGCTACTTCAAATGCCCTTGATTTTCAAATAGATGTTTTAAAAAATGCAAGTTCTTCATAAAATCATACCTTTATACACAGAAAGGCATTTAATAGAGGTCCATAGAGAGTTATCTGAGAATCTGGGGACAGTTCCATTTCCACATGGAGTTTGTCAGGTGGAAGTTCTGAGGGATCAACTGGAGGGCGTGAAGACGTAGAAGGAGAAGCAATGGCTCTGTCTGATGTTTTCTGGCCTGGCCTTAACACAGATAGCATCGTTTCTTCCATTTCTGACACTGGAGTAAATTGAGAAAAAAAGATTAATGTTTGAGGGAAGGAAAAAACAACTTCTTAGGAGTTCTTCAAGGCAATATTCATCAAGAGATATTACTTTGCAAATATAACATAAAATAATCTTGGCAAAATAGCTATAGTTTGTAACATAGACAGATATGAAAGACCAATAATTAAAAAAGCAAACAGAGAACACATAAACGCTATAAATCAGGAATCAAGGAAATGTTCCTGTTAATACAAGCAACATTTGCATAATATCCCTACAATATAAATTTGGGTCACAATTAGTCCTTAACTATACTTGGGCATTAAACTTACAAAGTTGTTTCCACATAGATAGCTTTCAAATACTGGGTGACATAATCAAACCACCAAGCATATGAACAACTATGAAAAGTACTAGAAAAACACAAAGAAAATATCACTAGATTCTCATTCTTTTATAGAACCTAAGTAATAAGGCAAATTACCTTTAGGAAACTATAAATTATATGACAGCTGTCAAAATGCATTAAGAAAACTAACACTTCACAAAATAAATATAAATATACAGATTCGCATAAATCTTGACTCATATTCCAACTCTGCTACTTCTAGTTCAGTAGGTTTTGAGAAAATGATTTGCCTTTTCTCAGTGTATTTCTTCATCTTTAAGATGAGAATAATCATAATGATGATTACATCTACCTCACAGAGTTGTGGTAAGGATTAAATGAGAGAATTTAAGCCAGAAAACTGCCTGGCCCAGTATATTATACACAGTAAAAGCTCAATAAAAGTTGGCTATAATTATTCCAAAATATTTGGAAGAAATGTATTCCCAATTTTTTTATATCCTTAATGATTAACAATCATAACAGCAGGTGTTTCAAAGTACAAATAACAAAAAACACTTACATGACTGTTTTAGCTGTTCATCTGCTTTTTGTGGATAAATTGGATGCCACGTATAATCAATTGTAAGCACGACACTTGGGACAGTCCAGCATTCAACCCAGCCAGCCCTTGGAGGAATATAATACAGAACTTCTGATCAGACACATATGCTTGTAGCTGTATACAGACACTAGCATAATTAAACTTTATCACTATTCAAAAGAAAAGACATTTCTCTCTATATATGCACAAAATACTTAGGTCACAAATTTTAGGTACTCACTTTTCTTGAGTAATATTGCGCCATTTTGGTTTAACTGTTTTCTGGCCACTTTGACATTCAGCAGGAATACCAGTGTCATGAATCATCTTATTTGGGTGGCAATTCTTTACCAGCATAAATAATGAATATTTACTAGGGTGGCAATCTGGTAGAAACAAATGAAGATCAACATCTTCTCCCTGAAATACATATAAAATAAACCAAAGTAATAAAATCGATATATAAATATGTTAGGTCACTATTTACAGACCAATCTGTAACAATCTAAAAGCAAATTCAAAAGAAAATAAATTTTAAATGGTAAATATACGGAATAAGAATTTACATTGGCTAAAACTAAACAGAGATTGAAATTTTTAAAAAATTAGGAAAAGAAATAATAGTTTCCACAAAATGATTATCCTTCGTGATTACCAATGATATTTTACATGAAACTCAATTTAAGGGGAAGAAACCTCTCTACTATAAGCTCTGGTAGAATATGTTCTGCGTTTTTCATAATTTTTAAAATAGTATTATCTCCTTTGATATTACTAAGTCTTGTTTCCTCAACTGGTTTTTAATTATTCTGAACTGAGCCAGGCAAGATGGCACACACTTATAATCCTAGTACTTAGGAGGCCGAGACAAGAAGACTGAGGGTTGGAGACCAGCTTCAGCAACAGCAAGATTCAAAGTGACCTAGGAGACCTTGTTTCAAAAAAAAAGGGTGGGGGAGCTGGGGTGGAGCTCAGAGGTAAAAAGCCCCTGGGTTCAGTCCCCAGTAAAACACACACACACACACACACACACACACACACACACACACACACACACACTCTCTCTCTCTCCCTCTCTCTCTCTCTCCCTCTCTCTCTCTCTCTCTCTCTCTCTCTCTCTAAACGGGCATAGCAAAAGATCTTTACTCAGTTTCACTTTTTTCCTTCAAGGGCCAGGGTTCAAAATCCACCCTGGCAATTCACTAGTAGCATGACAAGTTACATAAACTCTATTGTTCAGTTTTCTTTTTTGGAAACTGGGGACTGAAACTAGGGGCATCCTACCTCCAAGCTATGCACCCAGCCCTTTTTATTTATTTATTTTTAAATTTTTAAATAGGGTGTCACAGCCGGGCGTGGTGGCGCACGCTTGTAATCCCAGCATTCGGGAGGCTGAGACCAGAGGATCTGGGTTCGCGGCCAGCCTCAGCTATCTAGTGAGGCACTCTGCAACTTAGTGAGACTCGGTTTCAAAATAAAGAATAAAAAATAGGGCTGGGGGTATAGCTCAGAGGTAGAATGCCCCTGAGTTCAATCCCTAGTACCACAAAAAAAAAAAAAAAAACCATAAATAGGGTGTCACTAACTTGCTGAGGCTGGCCTCAAACCTGTGATCTTCCTGTCTCAGCCTCCCAAGTACTGGTACTATAGGTGTGTGCCACCACACCCGAATTGTTTTTCAGTATTCAAATCTACAAATTCAGCCGGTGTGGTGGCTCATGCTTGTAATCCCAATACTTGGGAGGCTGAGACAGGAGGATTGCAGGTTCATTCCCAGCCTCAGTTACTTAATATTGACTGTCCATATCCTAAAATTAGGTGTTCTGCAAAATTTTGGCCTTAAGAGAAGTACATAAGAGCTGCCTTTCAAATATAAAGAAGAAACTTGCTTATGGTTATTCCCTGGATTCATGGTTACAATTAGGAAACAACTATAGGAAGTGCGAATTTAGTAGATATTAGAGCTAGATGGA
Organism: Graphiurus murinus; assembly: GCA_004027655.1. Taxonomy (NCBI): domain Eukaryota; kingdom Metazoa; phylum Chordata; class Mammalia; order Rodentia; family Gliridae; genus Graphiurus; species Graphiurus murinus. The sequence continues at coordinate 88,412 of PVLC010000905.1, read as the reverse complement.
ATTCTTGAGAAAACATATAGATTACCCAGAAAGATCATAAATGGACTCTAAGAAAATAACCAACTCTGGAGACTTTTTTGTTAATTGGCCACTTTCTTAGGAGTTGTTAACTACAAAAAGAAACCTTAGTAACTCTATGACACTCAAGTTAGTGAACACTTGAAGGTAGCTTAATGGGACGAGCAGGGAAAGTAAAGATAAGCTTGGAGAAATTAAACTTACTAATAAACCTTGTGAAATAAACAATGCACTCAATTATACGTACTCTTAAAGAGAATCTGGTATTACATGTAGCTGGAACAAAGTCCGTAAAAGGCAAAGAAAAATCGATGTTTAGTGTTTCCCCACAGGCTGCCAGATATACTAAAAAAAAAAGGAAAAGAAAAAAGTAAATTTACTTTTAATGTCAATAAAAATTAAATGTAAAAACTGGCTTAAATATACACCTAAACAAAATTAAATGTAAGAGAACTGCTTTGTCTAACAAATTCTTAAGCAGTCCTCTGAGAGTTTCACAAGATAATGAGGGGGAAAAATCGACTCTAGTATCTATTAAAACTACAAAAGTAATACTAAATTTTTACTGGTATGTATCTTAATGAGAAGAATAGTTATCCTAATTTTTTAAAGTTTCATACCATTTTCCTGTTGTTTAGTGGAACAGTCAATCCAATTGTGTTGATTAGCAGCCCAAATCATTTCAAATTGATGAAACATGATTTTAAAATTCCATGTATATGGAACAAATGAAAAAATGTCTGGGGCATTATCACTAGACCAGTCTTGAATTAAATCTAAAAGTAAAAGGATCGAGAACAAAATGTAAAGTTAACTAAAATTCAAAAAATGGAATACAGATTATAACACCAGTCAAAATGAAGTTTTCCTTTGTAACTAAAAATAACTTTTACACTTAAACAGTTTTAAGGTGGTTAGGATACAATTAAATAATGACAATATTCCAAGTAAAAAAAAGTTCATACATTTAATATATGTTATTTCTTTCAAGAAATTTTAGAAATTATGAAAATGAAAATCATCTGATATTCCATTACCCAAATAATCCAACTGTAGTCACATTTTCTTCTAATTGTTTTTCCATGTAGATTTATTACTAAAATATTTTCCATATCAATTTATATAGATTTACATAAATTTTGCATTAAAGAAATTTGTTTTAAGATCTGCTTTTTATACTTGAGTACTTAGACTCCATTTTTTTATTACATAATATTTCAAGGTATATTTTTTTGTGCAAGATATTTTACATATTCTGAATCACTTTGTCAGTAAACATTCCAGAGGGGGAATTGCTAGGTCAAAGCCGAGAAATTTTTCTAGGCTATTATAAATTATAAAATTCCTTCCAAGAGAAGTAAACTTGTTTTTTATACTTCTACCAGACATGTATGCTTGCCTAACCTACTTTTTTGTTTTGGTTTTGATACTGGGGATTGAATCCAGGAGCATTTTATCTTTAGACACCCTAGCAGTTTGAGTAAAAATTCTAAACTGTAAATATTTACCAGGGAGCAAAGTGAGGAAATTAGCCTGATGAGTGATGAACTATACTGTGCAGTTGATTAATTTCTTCACTTTTCTCCCTGGTCAATATTTATAGTTCAGAATTTGTATTCCCACTATATCCATCTAAAATCAACAGTTAGCGCTCTGGAGACACACTTTTCATCCATGGATCTAGTAAACTGCAGGTCGATAATATTTTTTCAATCTAAGCATCCCTAGGTTCAATCCCCAGTACTCCTCCCTACACCAGAAAAAAACAGGAACAACAAAACCCCTGCATCTTTACTAAACTTGTACAGACACTGTTTTCTTGTCATTACTCCCTAAAAAATACAGTATTACTACTTACATAGCATTTACATTGTGTTAGGTATTATATAAGTAACCTAGAGATAACGTAAGGTATACAAGAGGATATACATAGTTTATATGACAGTATTATGCCATTTTATATAAGGAATTTGAGCATCTATAGATTTTGGTATTCAATGTAATTTTCTAAAGTTATTCGGCAATTTTTATTTTAACAAATCTTATTAGTTTTTCTTCAATAACACTTGAAGTTTTATAAAGGTATTAGCCAATTTCTATTTTAATAAATCTTCATTCAGTAACCGATTTAAAATTTCAATGTACTGTTCTATAAATATATGGTTTCCACATCATGTAGTTTTCACAGTAGCTTTACTGACTTTTAAGTTTACTGATAAACTTAAAAATTATGGTAACAAAATATTTCTATTAGAAGCCTCAACAACTATTTAATACGCGGTTCCATTTACACCAAAAGCTGCTTTCATTACCAGATATCCTATCAAATAATCTGCTTAGAAAAAGGAAGTACTTCCTTGATGACTGTCTTATTTGTTTAAGAAATTTAAAATTTATTAATGTGGCAAGTTAAATGCTAAACTGAAAAATCCACCAACAGCTCATTTTATAACTGTTAGGTAAACATCTCATAAAATATCAATTAATTAGCACTACCGCTCTGCAAAACCATTATATTGTTTTCTTTCCTCTATCCCAATAAATCCCAGCCACCTTCATCACGTCCACAAGCGCCTCCAGTTTCTGCCTCTCCCTACAGCTTGCTGAGGCTCCACATTACATCCATCAGAGCTAGCTGTGCCCAGCAGCAAAATCTCTGAAGAAAAGTTCCATGTCACTGCTAAGTGGGCTGAGAATGGCTGCTGAGGAATACTCCCTCCCACCAGTAGAGTAAGTTCTTTTCTGCAGAATTCCACCAAGGGAGAAAGCAATCCAAACACTATGACCAAGTATTTTCACTCCAAGACTAAGCCAATATTACTCCCTCATAGTAATTCTTCTTGGAGAACGTCAAAAGGACTTGAGTTATTGGTAATGCTGTTGTGTCTTTCAAAAGCAATATAATATGACCAAATGTTACAGCTATTAAATCTGGGAGATAAAAACTTAAATGGTGATGACGTATATTTTTGTATCTTTCCGTACACTTAAATTTCTCCCAATAAATTTTAGGGAAAAATAACCACAAGAGTGAATTTCAATAGGTAAAGCATAAGAATTAATAGTGACAGAAAGAAAATAATTCAGGAAAAATACGTTGTAATTTAGGGCACATGTACTTGGCTATTTAAAAGTAACTAATATAATACTCAATTTAAAATAAAGTGCTACTACAAAATAACATTTTTTAATTTTGAAGAATTTACTCTAGCATTCTATTTTAGCATCATCAGAGTCTGGAGATGCAAAGTATCCAAAGGAAAAATAATATGAAGGGTTAAATACTTAAAAATAGAAATCTATTTTAATAGATACATAAAAGCTAAGTAATATAACAGATTCTTGAGCCAGATTATTTAGGTTGGAGCCCTAGCTCAGCCAACTTACTAGTTGCACGACCCTGAACATACTGCTTCACCTCTATCATTCTCCACATCTGTAAAGTAAGGCTAATAATAAAATTGATCTGAGAGTTTGTGAGGATCCAGTCCTCACATTTGATATGTGCAAAGCTTTTTGGACAAAGCCAAATATACAATATACATTATAGCTTTAGCTATTGCTTTTTTCGAAAATACATTTGAACAGAAATATTTTTCAGTGTTCTACCTCACTGGCAAAAGTTTAACTTTTAACTAAGAACGCTGTCAAAAGTTCTGCTACTGGAACACTTATTCAAGCCTTGGAGAAACAGCATATAATTCAGGGAAAGCAGAATTGCTGTCTAGTCCCCAAGATAAGGCTCCCAGTCAAACAAATACATGTGAGACTTACGATTGAACATATTTCAGTAAGAGACTTGTTTAAAAAGCCCAAACTGTAGCAATAGCACAATTAGGGCAGAAATGTTTATTCCTATTTCACAAATAAGGAAACTGATACTCAACCAGCAACGTAATTTACCCAACATCACACCTGTGGTAAGTACCTCAGGAGAGGACTATCTGTGTGTGCCTTAATCACCTCTACACCTCATGTATCTACCAGTGTTCAGCATACAGGAGATGTGTGTAAATGTCTCCTGGTGGGTGGACAGAGGGATGGAGCAAGCAGTCAAGCAAACAGTGTGTTTCCATGGAGTGACCACTGGTGCTGGCAAAACAGACCAACTCTGTGAGGTTAAACTTTTAGAAGACAGTTCAATAAATGCTACTTATTTTTATGTAATAATATTCACATTATTCAGACTAAGATTATATGTTTTTATACTCATGACATATGTTGGAAGAAATTATTTTTTTCAACTAGTGATAGAATCAATTAAATTATCCATTCCAACAGAAAAGAATATAGAAATACTCTAAGTAACAATAAGTAACATATTTGGCTACTTGAGTATAATGTCATAGAGTACAATAATTAACATAATAAAATATGCTAACATCCAATTCAGGAAGAGAAATTGATTTATTGACCCCATTTCACCCCCTAACTACTAGACAGACAAAGCACCAGCCTAAACTGAGTTCATTTCCTTCTAAGTTTAAGTGACATTTTTCTTGTTTGGGTTAGAAGAGAACACAAAACATCTGTATTTAAATTTTCCCTTTTATATTCTTGGCCTAAACCAAACAATAAAAGAAAGCACAAACCGTGTCATCGAAACCTTATACTGAACTTAAAAGTAAAACTCATTGAATATGAACAAGTTCACTGAGATAAATTTCACTCTATTTACTAGAAACTACCTGTAAAAAAGTTCTTCTGTGCAAAGATGAAATGGTAGGTGGCTTTATAAACCTCTAGTTCACACTGCCATGTCTGGGGCATGTTCCATATTCGGGGGTAGCTGGCATTGATGTGGAACTGCAAAATAAATGTTAAGTAAAAACATCAGAGCTTAAAATGTGACACTGAGTAAAGCAGCCCCTGGAAATGAAAGTACACACACTGGTGAATAAAATTTATTTTCCTTCTGAGCTGAACACAGGACCCTTAGAGATTATAATATTGTGGATGAAGGTCAGTATCTCTAACTACATTCAGGCACCTTGATATATGAAGAGATGATGTGGTCAAAAGACTTTGAGAGCCGGGCATGGTAGCACATGCTTCTAATCCCAGTATTTAGGAGGCTGAGACAAGAGGATCAGAGGTTCACAGCTAGCCTCAGCAACTTAGGCCCTCCACAACTTAGTGAGACCCTGTTTCAAAATAAAATAGGGCTTGGGGTATAGCTCAGAGGTAGAATGTCCCTGGGTTCAACCCCTAGTACTAAAAAAAAAAAAAATGCACTTGAGATAAACTAGCAGGCAACAACCCATGTCCCTCATTCCTCCTGAATGCTGCTGTTAAGTGAAAGGCTCAGAGGAAGGGAGGGCGAGGTGCAATGCTGAATGCCACATTAAGTGACACTAGCAAGTCTACAAGGGAAAGAGCTAGCTGCCTAGGAAGAGCACTGTCACACAGCCGCATTTATTAGGAACAGCTCAAGAATTCATTAAAATGCTGAACACTGAGCCAGGCATGGTGGCACATGCTGTAATCCCAGTACTTGGGAGGCTGAGACAAGAAGATCACAGGTTCAACGCAACTTAGTGAGGCCCTGTTTCAAAATAAAGAATAAAAAATAGGCTTGCGGGTGTAGCTCAGAGGTAAAATGTCCCTGGGTTCAATTCCTAAGAGCACAGGAAGAAAAAAAAAAAAAAAAAAAGCTGATCATGGAAGTTTAATATATGTTTATGGTATTTGATAAAGTCTTGATAACTACAAAGTTCTCCTCTTAACTTACACATGTCACGTGTAAGATGCTTCTTCAAGACAAGTATTAAAGACCTTAGGGCACCATCCTACATAAGTGAGTCTTCTGTGAACATCAAGAGTTCCACAGAGCAGCTTTTGTTGTTGTGGTTGTCCCAGGTTAACGGTCCCTACTCTCCCATTTAATCATGGACATTTCCATATTATTTCTGTTTCTAACGTGGAGCAATCTAAAGAATCAAAAAGATTTTTTTCTTCCTTTTACCTTATTCATCAAGTTAAAAGCACAGGGAATAATGACATTATTTAAATCCTGAGAAAGAAAAATCCAACGGGGCCACAAAACGTATGGTTTTTAAAAAAAAATCACCTTATTTAAAATTTAGGAGAAATTTAGTCCAGCTACATATTGTTTAAAACAATATTCTAACAACTTTTCACATTCTTCATCGCCTTCTATTCACCCCCCTTCCCAACACACACACACACACTCTCTCTCTCTCTCTCTTTCTCTCTCTCTCGGCACAGCAACAGAAAGATGGCAAAAGGAGTCCAAAGTACCAGGAATCTGCTTCTCTTCCAAAGACAGGGCAAGAGCACCTGACAATTCTTGAACAAGAAGATGCATCATTCAATAAATTCCTGGTTATTTAAATTTTTTATCAGAAAATCAAAATCAAATTTGTATTTCATACAAATCGACACATCATCATATACTTTAGACTTACTGCTAACATTTCTGCTTCTAAAAGGGTCCGGTATTGCATGCTGGTAGTAGCATCAACATGTAATAGTTGTCCTTTAATTGCAGGGGTATAACCTAATAAATAAAAGCATAAAAGTTAAGAACCAGAAAAAGAAACTGTGCAATTAATAATTTTGGCCTGGAACCAACTCCTACCACCCCAAAGAAGTAATCCCTAGCAGTGGTGGTCACACACTACTTGCACACACCTCAATGATAGGGAGCTTACTAACATCATATGGGTTCCTTCTCATTTTAGAAGCTGAGAAAAAAGGAATTCCATCTCCACGTAATATCTAACCTAATTTTGCTTTCCCAGTGCAAAAATACAGTTGTCTCACTAGCCACGGGGAACTGGTTCAGTCACAGTTTTGACTGATTATCTAGGCAGACAGGCCCAAATGCTTTATATTCGCTAATGAATCTAGTCAACCCTCTGCCTACTGTCTTCATACAGTCTCATCAACATAAGTGGAAGAACCAAGACAGGAGAGCTGAGAGGCATCTAAAAATTAAGTATACTTACCAACAGTAGCACTGCCTATTCGTGCTTTAAAAATAAAGGTACTCTCAGAAAGTGAACAAAACCCCCACAATTTCATTTTAACTATTCTCAATTACAAATATGTAATAAGAGAATGAGAGTAAAAAGGCAAAATGAAGAAGTCTATATAATAATTTTATAAATCTAGTGAAAAGCATTTATTCTTGTTGCTAATTAACTTGTGTCAGTGCCCAAATTTCAAGTGCACAGTAAACTTAAACTGTCTCAGCTCAGATGAAACTCTAGCTATGCAGGAATTGCTTAATATTTTAAATATGAAATGTTCTCTTTTCTCAAAGTTAAGCTGTTAAAAGTACTCAGCTTACTCCATGACAAAGTCTACTAATGCTATAACCTAAAGCAAAGCCTATTATATCCAGTCAATTACTGTCTACATGCCAGTACTGAGTTCAGCACTAGTGATATATGAGTGAAAAGAAGGACATAGCACCCACCCTCATAGCACAGCAGTCTAATAGGAAAAACATACGTGAAACACACGAAGAGGTATACAGGATACAAAGAAGCAGAGAATTTAAGACCAACTGGACTAGAAAATTCTTCCCTTCTCTTTAAGTGCTCAAATAATTTAATTATGTGATAAACTAATAACTACAAGCATATCAAAGTATTCCTACATCTGCTAGTGGGAATATACGAGCTTTTAAGGACAATAGTATGGAGGTTCCTCAAAACATTAAGAAACTACCATGTCATCCAGTAAGCCCACTGCTGGTACATATCCAATGGAAATTAAATCAGTATGTAGAGGAGACATCTGTACTCTTGTGAACTCCAACACAATTCACAAGAGCCAAGAAATGGAAATAATCTAAATGTCCATCTATTGATAAGTGGACAAGGAAAATATGGTATATACACACAATGTAGATACACACTATTTGGCCATAAAAAGGAATATCTGCAACACGATGGTTGGAACTAGAGGTAATTAAGTGAAATAAGCCAAGCAAGGAAAGGCATGTACCACAAAATCTCCCTCAGATGTGAAGTCTAAAAACAGCTGATCTCATAGAAGTTGAGAATAAAACGGTGGTTGCCAGAGGCTACGAGAAAGGAAGGGAAAAGATGGGGAAAAGTTGATGGATGAGTACTTAATTCTAGATGGACAGGAGTAAGAAGCTCTGCTGTGCTACTATACTGTGGGGTAACGACAGGTAATGATAATGTACCACATATTTCAAGAAGACAAGAGGATTTTAAATGTAATTATGATAAAGAAATGATAAATGTTTGAGGGGACATATAGACTTACCCTGACTTGAACATTATGCAATGTGTGTATGTATCAAAACATTGCCTGGTACACCTTATAGATGATTACAATGATATATTTTTATGTATCAGTTAAAAAATAAACCTAATCTAAATTTTAAAAAATCAAAACATTAAAAATTAAAAATAAAAACCCACTAATGTCAATCTAAAAGTTTAACAAACTATTATTTATATATTAGTCATTTCTCTAACCATTTAAACAAAAAAGTAATCTCAGCTTACCATTTTCTTCAACTGTCATTGGAATATTAATTTCTAAATATGAGCCAGCTCCTACATTCACATGTACAGCATTTGTTTCCTATCAAAACAAATTAACTCATGAATGATTTATAACTATATTCCTACCATCTTTACTTTTTAGTTATTATCATAGAACTAATATAATAATCAATGATATGCAATAGGTATTAAAAGTTCTTAAGAAAGTTTAAATTTATAAAAAAAAAAAAACACTAAAACAATTCTGCCAGATATAAAGGAAAAAATAAGCCAACAGTTAGCATAAAGGAATATTATTATTAATTTTTTCCTAGAATTTGGCATGCAATAAAAGTACAATGAAAATAAAATATATATAATTATTTGGGGGGCACAGGAAGATCATAGAAATTAATCAAATATAGGACTAGTCAAGAGAAAACTACTCTAGAAAGTAATTCAAATGCTAAACATTATTTTCTACTATACTATTATAATAATTACCCTATTTTTGGTAAACAGCAAGTCAATTGTAGCATCTGCAATAATATTCATTCGTAGCTCAAAAGCAAGGATCTGTCTTGGTCTTCCAGGCTGTGCAACCTCAGAAACGTTCAGAATTTGATAATCAGGTGGAAAGAAAAACTTCCATAAACAATCTCTATATAAGGAAGTAGAAAGAATAATGACATGTTATTCAAACAAATAACCTCTAAGAAGAGACTGAAGTATTACTTGGAGTTAAAAAAAAAAAAACTGGGAAAAGTAGGATGAACAAAATTTAAAAACTGAGAACACAGACTGTAACTTGCCATCATTAGATGAAAATGTATGAGAAAAAAATGTTTAATAGATGTTTTGACTAAGACACAACATATAAACTAACAATATTAGAAGAGAGAACCCAACACAGCTATCAGCTGACTGCAGAGTGCAGGAGTGCTACAGTGACAAGAGCAGTGGGCTAGAAGGGCTGATCTGAACCTGGCTCTTGCCACCAAGCCTCACCACTGAATCGCTCTTGATCTTCATCTCTTCACAGGTGCGGCAGGCTCCCAACCCACCCGGTATCTCACTGGATTATGAGGGAGAGCATGCAACACCAATGCCAGGGATGTTTAGAGTATTCAATTATCACCTAGGAATTGGACTTTATTCTAACAGATTTTGCATTTAAATTCTGTCAGGAAAATTTGTAAAAAGAAAATACCATAAAGCTGAGTATCTTAAAAAGATTCAGAAAATCAAGTAAAGGTAGCAGAACTGACATCAAAATCTGTAAGCTAAAATATCAAGAGCATCTCGCAATGATGAGCAAACCACCAACAGCAGAACTCTCAAATGCCTTCGTATTGCATTCATGGACGAACACTAAGAAAATGGACCTTTCTATCACTGCTGAAGACCACTCCAGGGTACATGGAAACTCAGTATAAAAAGGAGATGGCCACAGCCACAGTACACGCAAGTGAGGAAACACACTGCTTATACCAGTGAACAAACACGTGCGAAAAACACATTTTCCCTCTTTTTTCCTTTTCTTTCTTTCTTTTTTTTTTTTTATTAATTGGTGCATTGTAATCATACACCTCTGCTAGGTACAAGCTAATAAAGGCATATATGCACACATTTCTCATTTAACCCCTTCCTTAATTCCCACCCCACTCCTCCCTCACCCTCCCTCCTTCTCAAGTTCAGTTTAGTGACTGACTTTGATATATTTGTGAAAGTACATCATGTGCATTACGGTGCCTCCCTCACACTCCCCTACCCCCCATCCATCACCTTTAGTTAAGTCAACTTCTTTGCTTATCTAGGGTTTCTCCTTTTTCATCTCGAGTCCCTCTTATGCCCCATCTTCTCCCTAGCATCTGCATACTAGGGAGAACCATATGCTTTTTTACTTTTTGTGACTGACTAATCTCATTTAACATAATGTTTTCCAGCTGCATCCATTTCCCTGCAAATAACATGATTTGGTTCTTCTTTATGGCTGAGTAAAATTCCATTGTGTACATATCCCATAGTTTTGCAACTCATCCATCTGTCAATGGACATCTTGGCTGTTTCCATAGTCCATAAAATAGAAAGAAACAGGACCCTCCCAAACACATGCTATGAAGCCAACATCACATTAATACTAAAGCCAAATAAAGACAGCTCAAGAAAAGAAAACTATAGGCATTGATGAACTTAGATGCAAAACTGCTAAACAAAATACTAGCAATGCACATTCAAAACCAACCACATCAAGAAAATTATACACCATGACCAAGTTGGGTTCATCCCAGGGATGCAAGGCTGGTTCAACATACGAAAAACAATCCATATAATTCACCACATAAACAAAATCAAAGACAAAAATCACATGATCAACTCAATTGATGCTGAAAAAGCATTTGACAAGATCCAATACCCATTCATGCTAAAAGCACTGCAGAGAATCGGAATAGAAGGAACATACCTCAAAATCATAGAGGTAATATACAATAGGCCCACAGCCAATATCATATTAAATGGAGAAAAACTACAAGAGTTCCCACTAAAACCAGGAACAAGACAAGGATGTCCATTATCATCTCTTCTGTTCAACATAGTACTTGAGACTCTAGCCAGAGCAATAAGGCAAGAGAAGGAAATCAAAGGGGTAAACATAGGGAAAGAAGAATTAAAACTATCCCTTTTTGCAGATGACATGATACTATACTTAGAAGACCCAACAAAGTCAGCCAAAAAACTTATAGAACTGATCAACAAATTCAGCAAAGTGTCTGGATACAAAATCAATCTTCAAAAATCAGAAGCTTTCCTGTATGCTAACCATAAATCCACTGAAAAAGAAATCCAGAAAACAATTCCACTCACAATAGCACCCCGAAAAATAAAATACTTAGGGATAAACCCTAACCAAGGAGGTAAAAGACCTCTATAAGGAAAACTATAAAAAGTTGAAGAAAGAAATCGATGAAGACCTTTGAAGATGGAAAGATAGGCAGAATAAATATCATCAAAATAGCCATTCTCCCAAAAGTGATCTACAGATGTAATACCCATGAAATTACCAAGGTCACTCCTCACAGACATAGAAAAATCAGTCCTTAAATTCATTTGGAACAACAAAAAGCCCAGGATAGCCAAAGTAGTTCTTAGCAACAAGAACCATGCAGGAGGTATCACAATACTTCTTTTTCCTTAAACATAAATGTTTTTGTTAAATCTAAGTTAAGAAGTAATTATTCTCTTAAAAGAGAAAAAAATCTATTAAAGGGAGATGTTTAAGCAAACTTTTATTTCATATTACTTTCAAGTCATTTCTCTATATAATACAAAGACTGTCCCCAAATTGAATTTATTTAATATAAAAATTTTAGTTTGGGCTTTTGTGGGACTATGTGCTAAGACTTTTAAAAAATATGTAATAAAATTAAATATAGTTTAAGGGCAATCAAACTTTATTCTCATGTGCTAAAAAGGAAAAATATATTTCATGTGTCTATGTTAAATATATTTCATGTGTCTATGTTAAAGCATTATTTTAATGTTTTCCTCTCAAACAATATATAACTGTTGGGCAGCCAAAAAATAATAAACTTCTCCTAAGGTCTCTGAATATAGTTCAAATAGGTTTAGCTTTGTTACTTAATACAAAACCCCTCATTTTTCAACTAATGCACAGTGAATATGGCATGATTTATTATTAAAAAATTTGCTATAAAAGGAAAATTTAAATTCAATAATATGAGAAGTATCACTTACTGAAATGAAATTTTAAGCTGTTTATGTTCAGGTTTAATAGATGCCCTAGCCCAGAACTTAGTAAAGCATCAATTAGCATATTCCAAAAGTGTATTCATATATACTAGAAATAATAAGATTAAAAGAACATATTTAGAGCTCTTGTCTTGTGTGTACAAGACACTGGGGTTCAATTCCCAGCACCATTAAAAAAAAAAAAAAAGACTATATTATTGACAAAGTATATAATTATTCTGATAATACTAGATAGGCAGCATAATTTTAAACAAAAGAGTATAAAAAGAGCCAGTACATGGAGAAGACAGTGTCATCTTTCATTAATCCATCAACAGTCCAGTAATAATCTGCTCTAGTGAATGAACTGGCCTCTATTTCTCTATTCCAGAAAGTGATCATGAATAAAAAAACTTTAACCAATGTCTACTTGAATAATAGTTTAGATGTACCTTCCTAATTAATGGTAAATGTCTCTCCCTTGGTTGATAATACTTTAGTCAGTAGAAAAAATGTTCATAATACACTAAAAATAAAAATTAAGGTAACAGAATGACTAATAATCTTTCAGACAGATGGTGGTGACATATGCCTGTAGTCCCAGCTACTTGAGAGGCTGAGGCAGGAGATTCACTTGAGCCCAGGAGTTCGAGTCCAGCCTAGGAATAATAGTGAGACCCTGTCTCAAACAAAATTACACACACATACATGCATGTGTGTAAACTTTCAGACGCTCTGTATTGCCTCCACTGTAGAATCCATACTTCTTAATTACTACAGAACTCTAAACCACCTGCAGAACCTATAGGACAATTCTTCACTCATGCATTTGCCTGAATTATTCACCCCCTTTCTTTCCCTAGAGAACTTTCACTTACCTTTCGAACAACTAACACAAGCCCTCTACCAAAGTGTTCCCTAACTCTTCTCTCCCCTGATCTTTAACTTGAAATATGCACCTGTTAAAAACTGAGCTGTGTCCTAAACAGGCACATTTTAGCCCCCACAGGTTAAAATGAGGTCATCAGGGTGCATCCTAATCCAGTGCCGGGTTCTTCTACGAGGAGGAAATCTAGTCCTGCCCACGTGTTGCCATCAGCCTTGTGGCCTCCAGGGCTGTGAAGACATGAGCCTCTGTTCAGAGTCGTTTGTGGTGTGCTGAGAGGCAGCCTAGGGGACGAGCACGGTGTCTCGAAGCTCGTCCAGACCTTTACCTCACTGCAGTACAGCCCTTGATAAAAAGCTGCTTTTCTCCCTCCCCCACTAGAACTGAGCTAAGCATATCTTGTATTTAATAGAGGGTAAATAAACTGTTCGTTAAATGTAAGAGAAAAAAATGAAGGAGCCAATAAATACGCTGCTCACTCACCAACTTTATATAAATTAGCTCTTCCTCAGGTACAAATGTGTCTGTGATTTCTCCATAAGCAAGTAACTATTTGGATCAAAGCACCTAATGACTCTGTCATAATACAATAGTTTACAAAAACATTAAGCTAGCTTTTAATGCAAATAAAAAACTAACAGAAACAGAATTTACTCACGTACCTCTGCCTATCGGCCCATGGTCCATAATTAAAATCTGTTCCTTTACCACAAACGATGTCCAGTCCCCAGCATGGAGGTAAGTCTTGTAATTTGCAATCTTCACTGCTTATTTCTCCATCAATATTTTCTTCTGTTTCTTCTGGAACAAGTCCTATACTCCAGAACATATAAAGGCATTTACTTAAAATGACCATCAAAAAGTTTCCTTTTAGACCAGCAGTCCTAAAATTTTTTGACTTTAGGAAAGTTTTACAATCTTGAAAATTATTAAGAACCCCAAAGAGATTTTATATTTCATCTCTTAAAATTTACTGTGTTCAGAATTAAAATTCAACAATTTTCTAAAAATATTTTTATTTTAAATATTACATGTTGACATAATAAATGCTTATTGAAAATAAAAATAAGCATTTTATGAAAATTAAATGGAGTTTCCATTTCATTTTAATGAAGAAAAACTATTTTCTAAAATAAAACAACTTAGTAAGAAGGATTCCTGTTATGCTTTATTTTGGTAAATCTCTTTAGGTCTAAATCAATTAGAAACAGGTGGATTCTGAGCTCCTCCTGCATTCAACCTACTCTTGGAGGATTTGTAGAAAGTCTGGCCTCCTACAGACAGGGAGCTGGAAAAGGGAGGAGCATTTCAATAGCTGTTCCATACAACATCGAATGATATTCTTCTTCGATACCACAGCAAAGCTTGACAAGTGGTACTTTCTTAAAGCGTAGTTACAATGTGGAATCTGAAACCATGTCACTAAACTTTCCATATTCTCTGTGTTAAAACTTAGTCTCTCCTGGATGGGCCTAAGTAGCTAAGGCTGGCTGTGAACCTGCGATCCTCCTGTTGTCAGCCTACCAAGTATTGGGATTACAAGCGTGCACCACCACATCTGGCATGAGTAAATCTTTTATCCATAAGTAACTCTGTGATACATTGGTCGTTTGGAAAACAGTAATTTGCTGAGCTATGCAGATTTTTTCAAATGTTGAAAAATTCATGATTAAACATTTTTTAAAATCACATTTGTTAACATCACTGGTAGTTTAATCAGAAAGGCTGTTAATTACTGGGTTATTGTTAAATAGTCCCAAATTTTCCATATTCCTAATTTTCACAGGAAAGCTCAAAACCATATTGTGTCTCTAGTTAGTCTTTCAGGTAAAAGTAGTGTCCCATGAAAACCAAGTCAGCTTGCAACTCAACACACGGTGATTTTCCCTAAAACACCAGAATACGGTGGTGTATGGCATAAATGCTTTGCGTGCACCCTCTATTGTCAAACCAAATGGTAAAAAGACTCCACTCAAGGGTCAATTTGATAAAATCAATAATATTGACTGCTTAATCAAGGAAGTTCTTAAGAGATACTGGGGGCCTGAAATATAAACTGACTCTGGATCTGGTCAGGAGTCACAGTATTCTGCACTTGGTATAAATGTCAACATGATGGGAAGGCAAATAACATGCTAAGTTCACTTTGAAAATACTATGACCTCCCCACCCCCTAAGCAGAATGAGAAGAGCTGGAAAAAAGAGAAAGAAAGCCCAGTGTTTACGTCCCTTTACCAATGGAAGCCTCCTACTGGCACTGTAACCAGCCAGGCTGCAGTCTAACGCACTGTGGTTGTTTCCCCTAAGTTTAAATATAAACTACCTTAACTATCACCACATTCCCCATGGGTTTTCACTTGTGATCATTTGCACTCTCAATTTTGGGGATATGTCTATGAAAAGAGAATTTGAAGGAAAGATTACTATATCATTCTTTTATTCTAAAATACTAAATATTCAATTTTTTGAGTAATGAAACAAATTTCTAGAGATATTTCATAACCATATTAACCATTTATTGATCCTTATTTATATTCCACATATAGAGATATAAAATATTATTAAATATCAGTATTTCACAGAACAAACAGAACTGCTGCTAAGAAACATAGTTTCAAAATAAAGTTACCTGGCTCGTCCATGTAGTAGTAGATGTCGACATCATTTGACTGCATCACTACAAAACCTTCTCCCATCAGTCGTGGTGGTCTATGGGAAAGAGGGGGGAACACTAAATTACACCTCCAGAGTAGTCAAAAGTGAAAACAGAATCATTCTAACAAGTTATTCCAGTTGCAGTCCATATAAGACTAAATGATAAAATGGTACTGAAATTTTATCAGTAAATTAAAGAGGTAAAATACTTTTGGTTTTGTAGTTTTCATTTTAAGTTTGAAACCAAAGAAACTGATTTACAACAAAGTTCAAATACAATGTAACATTGATCACTGGAATAGAATAATAAAGTCTGAATTTATAACAAAATTAAAATTAGGCCATTTATAGTATTAGCACTAAAAACCTAAATATTTATCAGCATAATAACATATAATCATTCAGAAACATTTTTTTTAAAATTATCATTTTTTCTGTAACTTACTACTTCTCAGAATATTTAACTGATCAACTTGAAATAAACTTAGAGCAAACATCTTAAACTCTGAAATGACTGTTTCTCTACCACCAACTGCCCACAAATTATTAATCTTTAACAACTTGTCTCTGTCATATGCTACAGTATTTTCTTCCACATCAAAATTAATTTTTCAACTTCTTCTAAATATGTATTAAAACAGATGAGTGAATTACAAAATTACACGGTATATATACAATAGAGTTCTACTCAGCAATAAAGAACAAAATTATGTCATTTACAGGAAAATAGAAGGACCTGGAGAACATTATGTTAAGTGAGATTAGCCAGTCACGGAAAGTGAAGGGTCATGTTTTCTCTCCTATGTGGAAGCTATGAAGGACTTTAAATAATGCAGGAGAAACCCCAGAGGAGTGAGGGAGGTGGTCTAGGAGAGGGTGGGGTGGGAGAATTAATGGCAGAAACACTTCCACTGACATAACGTACATATGTGAGAATATCAATGTCAATGTCATTTGTGGTGAAGGAGGGAGGCGGCGTGGGGAGGGAGCTGGGGAAAGCAAAACCAAGTGCTGTGTGCATGTCTGTCACTGTCACTGTGAACTGCATTATGATGTGAGAGTATAATGCTCCAATAAATATATAAAGAAAAGAACTGAAATAAATAATCATGTTTCTCATAAGCTCCTACCATCTTACGTTGGCTTTGCACAAAGATAAAAGCTGAGATATTATAGTGGAACTCTCCATACAAACACATTTCACAAGTTCAACCACAAAAAAGAAAAGAGAAAACACCAAGATCCTGCAAGCCATCATCCCGCCCATGAATGTGTGGCCTGGAGTCAAAGGGAGTTGTCAATCATCGGCAGTTCCTTCAGGGTCCCAGTCCACTCTTCCAGCAGCAACTCACCACTCTAAGGAGAGTCTAGTGGCCATTATTCTTATAACATGCCTGCTAAATACAAGCAGCCATTTCACCGAAAAAACAAATCTGGAAAGCTAACTGGAAAACTGTGACTTAAAATAAACAGGTCACAAAACCATATCACCCTAACTGCACCAATTTTCCAGAGTAATTTTGATTCAATTTTCAGCTTCTAATAACTCAAAATGGTACACCACTAAAATGAATCTCTTCCTTCTGGAAAGAAAAATTCATCTGCAATGTATATTTCTTAAAATACAAACATCAGGGCTTAATTGCCCAAAATAAGTTTCCAAAATACAGTGAGAAGAAAAAAAAGGTTAAAAAAAAAGTGTAAATCATATAGAAATATATTTGAAAGTATACTTTATCACTGGATAACTTATCCATTAATTAATCATTAATTAAGTGAGACTGTTCACTGCTTTAAAAGACTGAGAAATAAGCCAGTGTGGTGGCGCACGCTTGTAATCACAGCATTTGGGAGACTGAGACCGGAGGATCCAGGTTCTCGGCCAGCCTCAGCTACATAGTGAGGTCCTCCGCAACTTAGAGAGACCTAGTTTCAAAATAAAAGAATAAAAAATAGAGCTGGGGGTGTAGCTCGGAGGTAGAATGCCCCTGAGTTCAATCCCCAGTACCACAAAAAAAAAAAAAAAAAAGACTGAGAAATATACCTAATTATTACACAGCTAGGACCAAAGGGGGAAAAAAAGGATAGTAAGTTTCTAATACCCATATCAGCTAAAAGAAGTTATTATTTTTATAAGGTTTTCTTACTCATCGTTTTGAAGACCGACATATCTTGGGCTAGGAACAAGCATGACTCGAACATTTTCAAGCTTTCCTTTCACGATATGCATAAATTGGTCGAGATGACTTGAAGGTGGTTTTGTAGTATAAGTTAAGAAAGCATCATCAAAGTTGATGCACAGAGTTTGAGGTTGGTAATGATTTCCAAAGGCCAAACGTCCCTGAAAAATGGATTAAGAGATACAGTATACAGGCCCTTCTGGACATATTCTTTCTGTAAGCTGACTTAATAGCAAACATTATTTAAACACTTTAAAGCCTAGTGAACTTCCCCTAAAAGAGGGTAAAAATAAACTCTTACACAATTTATAGAAATAGGAAACAAAAAATTCCACGAAACTATTTTTCTTACATGAAAATAATATTTGCAAAAATAAAAAGTTCTACATTTTAACAATTAAACATTAATTGGAACAGTATTTACTTACTGTGCTCACATTGACCTTTATGACTGGAATAAGTGATCGCCATGAAGATGCAGGATCTTGGGATTCTGTTTTTACTTTAACTCTAACAAGAAAAAATAACATTGACATAAGAAAAACTTAAATACCCAAAGATAGTTAACGTCCTTACTCATACCACTGTACATTTCAAACTCATCTCATGACTACTCCAGTAAACAAAACAACGATCATGTAAGGAAGTATGAATATCCCTAAAAATGCCTCTTGGAATGCACTTTTCCTATCAGTTTTTACATTATAAGCTATAATGACAAAACTATGTGGTTAGAATGTCAAGTCTTGCTAGCCGGGCATGGTGGTGCACGCTTGTAATCCCAGCATTCGGGAGGCTGAGACCAGAGGATCCGGTTCGCGGCCAGCCTCAGCTACCTAGTAAGGCACTCCACACTTAGCGAGACCCTGTTTCAAAATAAAGAATAAAAAATAGGGCTTGGGATGTAGCTCGGAGGTAGAATGTCCCTGAGTTCAATCCCTAGTACCGAAAAAAAAAAAAAAAGAATGTCAAGCCTTGCTGACAAAGCTATAAAGTATAATAATATGCTATCCTTGCATGTACTATGATACCCATTACACAACCATATCTTCATAAGACAGCCAGAGTTATTACTAAATCAATAAGTGATCAAGATATAAGTCACTGTCAAAAAACAATTCAGCCAATTTTTTTCCTTCCTACTCAGCACAATCTTGTGCCAAAATAATTTCTCCTTGATAAAAATGAAAATGAAAGACCAAGAGTAAGACTATCATTCATACACAAACTTTAAGAAACAAAACCTTCAAAGCCACTCCTACAGAGTTCAGATGGAAACTTGAGGCATACCTCTTCAATAATCAGATGACTTAGTGACAGTTCTGAGGCTAGCTCCGCCAGGGCACACCTCCCCACCTCCCCCAACCTGTTCCAAGCTTCCTTCCCTAAGGCAGTGCAATCACTGTTTAAGTCAAAATTTGGAGAGAGAGAGAGAGAGAGAGAGAGAGAGAGAGAGAGAGAGAGAGAGAGAGAGTGTGTGTGTGTGTGTGTGTGTGTGTGTGTGTGTGTAATGGCTAAGCTTAGCTTAGGAACCCAATTCTAAAGTACATCTGGAATCCATCCACCTCTCAGACTTTCTCCACTACCAATCCTGTTGGAGGTTGTGCTTTCCCAGATCCTGACGACATTCTTCTATCTGGTCCCAGCCTCTGTCTTTCATCCCCTATTCACACTGAGGAGTTCCTGGGGTTTGGGGGTAATGCCAGATGTCTACCACCTACACCCTACCACTAACCTCTTTGGTTTACACACCTCAACTAACCCCCTCCCCGCACAGTGCGAGTGTGGCATTTGGTTTTCTCTGTAGGCTATTCTTCTTCTCCTCTGCTTAACTCATACATCCCTCAGATCCTTCTAGGAGTGCCTGGAGAATTCTATTTTTGCCCCACTAGTAACACACTGCATACACTATAATTGTTTATTTACTATTTTACCTCTTGTAGGAGGCTATAAATTCACTAGGGATAGAATAGTTGTATTTTCAATACCCTAGTACCTCAGTTCAGCATGTGGCACATAAGAAGTATCCATTAAATATTTACTTGAGGAATAAATGTCTTCATCCTTTACTTTAAAAAGAACCCCCCACCAGGGTGAGGGGGGGGAGGTTGGAGTTGACATAAATACTTGTGTTACAAAGAATTTCTAATGATATGGGTAATCTGGGTGTTAGCCACAGGTTCTGTTTCTTAAACTTCAAATTTTATTCAAAAGGTTTTATGTAAAACTATATGATTTTTAAAAATCAAAATCCTTATAATTTTAACTCATTCTTGTATTTTAACTATAAGTTCTTTCAATTATATTTTTCCTTTATTGTACCTAAAAAGTATTAAATATATTTTCATTTTTCCAGAAAAGATATATAATGAATTATTCCATTTAATAATGAAATGCTCATTTATGTATGGCTTATTTTCTAGGACTTATAATACAATGTATAGGCCATTATGCCTACTTTCAACATTATTTATTCCTTAATAATTACTTCAACTGTACTTAAATGCCAGCATTCTTTCTTATTTTAGAAAAAGACATCCTTCCTTTCCAAGACTGCCTTATCAACAACCTCTGTTTGCTCTCCTTACCTCAAATCCTTCCTCCATCAATCAACAAAGCTTAGGCCTACCCTTCCTCATAACAGACATAAAGAACTATTTGCTTCCTTAATTACTGACTCCTGGAGTAAACATTTCAATGTCTTCATTTTTCTGTAAATCACTGAGCAAGGAGAATGGGAAAGCAAATCAAAACTATGATCCATCAATCCTCAGTACTGACTCATTCCTAAGTCTTTTTATTCAAGAATTCTTTCCTAGCACTTCACAAAAGGACAATGATTTAATACTCAAATATAATTTCCTTCTCTTAAGACTAGGTTTTCTCTCAATTCTACAATAAAGGACAGCATTATTTTATCATTGCCTTCTTAAAAATTTTTCCATGGTTTTTCTGAAAGTCATTCTTTTATCTTTTTGTCTGCTCTTGTTCTGTCTCTTGCCTTGTCAACAATATAGATGAACAAAGATATGCCACACTCTTGTCTTTTTTTTAGGGCAAATAGAACTTATTTTATTTGCCTTTGTAAAGTTCCCTTAATTAATTTTTTATTGTATATATTTTAGATGTACAATGATGTTTTGCTATAAACATAGTTAAATTATAATTACAGACAAGTAAATTAGCATACCCATCACCGCCCAAAGTTTTTTTGTTGTTGTTTGTTTGTTTGGTAGTAAGATTACCTAAATCTCTTTTGGCAAATTTTCAGTATACAATGCAGTATATTATTAACTATAGTCCTCATGCTACACATTACAGCTTTCGAATTTATTGTCCATACTGTATCACTTTTAAGCATGAAATACAGCCATCAAGAACAGAATGATTAAACTTTGGTTTATATTACAGTTTTAAGTTCCAAGAAGAAAACATGCTTATTTACTATTATACCTCTCAGAGGAAGCTGTAAATTCACTAAGGATAGAATAAAGTTGTATTTTCAGTACCCCAGTACCTCAATTCAGCATGTAGCAGGTAAGAAGTATCCATTAAATATTTTCTTGAGGAATAAATGTCTTCATCATTTACACTGAACCAACTGCAACTTTATGAAGAAATGTACAAAAATGAAAACACCCAGGTCCACAGCTATGATTCTGACTCTCCTCTCCCGAGAGCGTCCCGCCCTTAACCAGCAGCAGAAGCCTCCACTAGGCTCTCTTCCCATCACTACAGATGCGTTCCCAGCCCACACCCAGCCCGCCCTGCCGGTAGGAAGAGTCCCCTCTAGAGTGACTGTCATTTCTTCCCTCACCCTTCCTACCTTCATCCTGCCACTACAAACAAGCTTCGAGGAAGCTGCTGCCTTTCTTTGTGGCAGCGCTTATACAGCCATCCTTTGGTATGCAGGGCAGATTGGTTCAAGGACCCTTGAGGACACAAGAATCCATGGATGCACAAGTTTCCTACATAAAATGTCATGGTATTTGTAGATAACTTGTGCACATCCTCCGGTATACTTTAAATCTTCTCTAGAGTACTTATAATACCTAATGCAATGTAAATATTATACAAATCGTTATCATATTGTATTTAAAAAGTCTCTACATGTTCAGTCAGAATATTTTTTCTGAATATTTTGAATTTGCAGTTGGTTCAATCTATAGATGTGAAAATAGCAGCTACTGAGTGCCAACTATACCTCTCACTTCCCTTACCATCCCTCTGTTCCCTGGGGCCAAACTCTGTCCACTAGCCCTGGGTATCTACCAACTGTCTTTAGCTTGTTCTTATTTATTCTACACCAGGGGACAGCAATCATTTTCTGTAAAGGACTAAAGAGAAAATATTCTTTTCTTTGTGGCCCATACGATCTCTCTCCCAACCACTCAACTCTAAAGCACAAAAGCAGCCACAGAGAACACACATATGAATGGGTGGTACTATGTGCCAATAAAACTTTATTTGCAAAACAGTAGGGCCAAGTTCATTGGTCCTATTGTTAAAAAAAAAAATTTTTTTGAGATAGGGGGCGGTCATTATGTTTCCCAGGCTAACAAGTTAGTGATGCTCCTGCCTCAATTCCCCCACTAGCTTGGATTATAGGCAAGTCACCATGTCCAGCTAGAATATTATAAAACATGAAGTTAGACCTACATATACAGATATATAATGACCCTAAAGATATGCTGCTGCATAAAAACAATTATAGTACTATGCTCTTGAGGCCACATATGATTTTTAGAAATTAACCAAAATCAAATATTCCACATGCTACTTATATATGTATATGTTATATATATTTATGTATATGTACTCCAAGGATAAAAACAAGTTTTAATATGGAGGAAAATAGGACTGGTAAGTAGGAGAGTAGAACTTCTTTTACATTAAATAATTCTGTGTTAATATTTAAAAGAGCATATAATTATTTATATAAATAAAAGTTTTAGTTAATTTACAAAGAAAGAGTAGACTTTAAGTAAACAATGTCAACAATATTCTAATAAAGGCAAATGTTTAAATGCTGGAGATCAATAAAATTCAATCTTGATACTGAACCTTTCAATCTTGGATTGGGTTCTTGTTCTTCCATTTTCCCGGGTTTTATCATCATCTTTCTTAGGTGGAATTATTGTTGGCTCCAAACCAAACAACTCTTGAAGGTGTCCGTAAAGATCCGAACGATTATAGACATGAAATTCAAAGTCATTAACTGTGATGTATAACCTGGTTTCTGCCTTTGGATCTATAGATACCAATTACAAAAAAAAAAAAAAAAAAAAAAAAATTTAGTCAACTTTAAAAAAATTTAGTCAAAATATTTTCATAGTTCAACTAAAATGATTTTTTAAAAATAGAATTCTAATAAATACAAAACCAGCCAGGTGTGGTGGCACATGCATTTAATCCCAGTACTTGGGAGTCTGAGACAGGAGGATCACAGGTTCCCAGCCAGCCTCAGCTACTTAGTAAGGCCCTCCACAACTTAGTGAGACCCTGTTTCGAAATAAAGAAAAAAAAATAGGGCTGGGGGTGTAGCTCGGAGGTAGAATGTCCCTGAGTTCAATCCCCAGTATCGCAAAAAAAAAAAAAAATACAAAACACTGACAAAAGGAAGGAAAAAAGCTGATGCTATTGTTAGGCATACACCAGCATGCCTGGCTAGTTCTACTCTCCTTGAAGCCACTGGTATAGTTAATGCAGAGTAGGGAATTAGGGACAGAGACTGGAGCACTTCCAGCCATTACAGAAGATTTCAGGAGCAAGCTCAGATGACAAAAGTTAAGGCTCTGATGGGAAGAGCAAACACGGTGGCATTGCCTCTCTTGCGTTCATCCTCCCACAGCTGCTAAGTGAGGACTGGCAGGAGTGCCAAGGCCAAGTGTGAAGGAGGCCTTGGGAACGGAGGCCACTGGAGGTGCCTTATGAAGATCACAGTGAAGCACGGGGAGGCCAGCACACCACAGCGCACGTTATGCCAGGCCCACTGGAGGGAAGGCTACCAGTGTGGGTAGAGACCATACTGAGGACAACCCTGATGAACACCACGAGTACCTGAACTAAGTTAGGCAACAGGAAAGCAACTCAAGGATTTTCAGCTAAGCAGAGATAAAATGAGCTTTGCAACTCCACAGCTTTTAGAATATCCATTATAAGATGTGGAGCATTTAATACATATAAATGAAAATTCTAATCTGACTAAACATTTTAAACACAGGAAAAAATGAAAACTTACCGTGTTGTTTCTGCTTTGGGTTATACATTTTCCACCATCGAAAAATGATAAATCCATCTTGAATTCTAAACAAGGTAGATTAAAAAAATGAAAACTTACATAACAACTTACTTAATTAGTTATCATCAGGTAAACAACCAATAATGAATAAAGAAAAACAGAAGATTCTCAACAGGACAATGGCATACATAAATGCACATCTTTTTCAAGAAGAGTTACAAAATAAAATAACATTTCATAATCTTCCAATTAAAAAAGCAAAAGAGACTCTGTACACCTCCAAATTAGGGAAGAAATTTTAAAATTTATTTCTAAACTGATAAGCAAAAAGTATATATATATTTATGACATGCAATATGTCCTTTTGAAATATAAGTTCTTCTAATTAGGTAAAATGTAATGCTACATTATATGTAACAGAAAAATGAAGTTGTAGGGAAATGTTTCCACTTTAAATATTTTAAATATCAGCTGGGCGTGGTGGCACACCCTTGTAATCCAGGCATTCGGGAGGCTGAGACTGGAGGATCCGGGTTCACGGCCAGCCTCAGCTACTTAGTGAGGCACTCCGCAA
The DNA here is from genome assembly GCA_004027655.1 of Graphiurus murinus. Lineage (NCBI taxonomy): Eukaryota > Metazoa > Chordata > Mammalia > Rodentia > Gliridae > Graphiurus > Graphiurus murinus. Next base: position 63,619 of record PVLC010000905.1, on the reverse strand, counting down.
CTTAGTGAGACTCGGTTTCAAAATAAAGAATAAAAAGTAGGGCTGGGGGTGTAGCTCGGAGGTAGAATGCCCCTGAGTTCAATCCCCAGTACCGCAAAAAATAAATAAATAAATATTTTAAATATCAAAATTATATAAAATGCCAAATCTTAAAAGGGATGTTAGCACAATAGGGGAAACTATAAAAAGATACTCCTTCATTTCTGTAAATGATTTATCATGTCATATTCCAAAAGGATGCACTAATAACCTTTAATTTTTTTTACTTTTGACTTGTAAATAATTTTAGACTGGCATAGAAGTTGCCTCCTACAGTTTTAAGTGAAGTATGAGCATTGCCAAATTCTAGCACCTCTCAACTAATTCAATTCCCCGCCCCCCCCCCGCCCCCCGTGGTACTCTAAGGGTGTTTTACCTCTGAGCTACACCCCCAGTAAATTTTTTTTTTTTTAATTGTGAAACAGAGTTTCACTAAGTTGCTAAGGCTGGCCTTGAACCTGTGATCCTCCTGTCTCAGTCTCCCAAGTACTGGAATTACAGGTGTGCACCATCAAGTCCAGCTTATTTTTAAGACCAACTTATTTCTAAGTCACTATAAAAAAAAAAAAAAAAAAAAAAACATAAAAAGTAAGTAGGATTTGCATCAAGGCTTACCAAAGAGGGATCTTCAAACATATTACAATTTCCTATTATAGTCAGCTTTGTATTTTCTTCTTAGAGTAAAACTAGAGTTACTAACAGACTCTAAATAATTCTAATAAACTTATCTCTAATATTAAGGAGCTACTAGATGAGAACTTTGATGATGGATGTTGATAATAAATGATCAATAGTCTTGATTTTGTTTTATGTAACAAATGCCCACCAGGAATTCTACTTCAGAATGGTCAAGTAATATTAATGATTCAATTTTTCATATAGAAATAAGATTATTCATTTCCATAAACTGGTATTTGGGAAATTTTTTGCCAGTCTAAACCTTAAATTAATTCATTAATAAAAAAAAATTTTAAAACACCAATTCACCAAGTATGATTTACTGAAAAAAATTACTATTTTTTTAATATAGGATCTCAGTATGCTACCCAGGATGGTCGCAAACTCCTAGGCTCAAACGATCCTCCTGCCTCAGCCTCCCAAGTAGCCGGGAATTACAAGGCACCACAATACCCAGCTCAAAAAAATGATTCTGACTTATGGTTTATTTGAAGAATCAAGCTATATTAAATAAAATATAATCAGAATATTTTTATAACATTTCATATTTGTTTGAATCCTTTTTTTAACTTTGTTACCTAATAGACATGTCTTCTGTAATGTAATAGATTTCACGAACCATGACTTTTCCAGAAAGGACAGAGAAAGAGAAAGAACCTGTTGTAGGAGAAAAAATATATATACGCAATGAATGTAATTATTCTAATAGTAGAGCACTTAAAGCTTAAAATAATTTTAGCATTCAATTTATTCAATAATTAACCTCTTCCCACTCCCTTAATATCCTTATAGTCTTACAAATTTTCCATCATTCTTTTCACCAAAATAACAAAAAATGTTTTATATATCATCTCTATGGTCTGAGCTACTAAATAACCATATGAGAACACTAGTTAAGCAGGAGCTTCTTAGGGGTGATTCCTTTAATTATACTTAGCCAATAAACTACCAAAAGCAATGACCAATTCACCATTTTTCTGCATAATTAAATTAATGGAAGATGGTCTATGTTTGAGAGAAGTTTACTTTTGTCCACCAGAGGTATTCAACATAGATTAGACCGATTCTACCTAGTTGCCCCTCCCCTCACTTTCCTATTGGTTTAGGGCTTTCCAAAGCACATGGCTTCCTAATACACCCTCCTATCTACCTGCAAATTCCCACTGCTGAATAGAAACTAAATTAATAAAGCAGGAAACAAAATACAATATACAAGATGATCTCAACTTGGAGATTTGTAAAGTATGAGCTACTTTTGTAAAAGCAACAACTACGCTGAACATTGAAAAATTTTCTTTGGATGATAAACTCTCAAGAAAATTTTATTTCCATATTTCATGGTACTAGGAATTGAATCCAGTTTTGTTTGTTTTGTAGTACTGGGGACTGGACCCAGGGCCTCATGCATGCTGGACAATTGCTCTGCTACACTTCATGTCCTTTTTTAATATTATTCTGAGACAGGGTCTTACTAAGTTGCTGAGGCTCTTCTCTATCTTGCAATCCTGTCTCAACCTCCTGAGTAGCTGAGATTACATATATGCACCACCATGCCTGGTTCCATATTTTATATCTCTCTAAATATTTCAACTACTTTTATTAAACAAATTATATAATCCAAACACTCTGAGAAGAAAGAATGGGGTAAAAGACATAACCAAATGGTAGTTCATCTCTAGTCATAGAAATCTGCATGTGAGAGAAATCCAGTTACAGTTCTGGGGTTTTTTTTAAGCATATGAGTATATATTTTATGACAAGTAGTATAAGGAAGAGAGAGACAGAAATGCTCTCCTGCATGGGGTGGTGATGTCCCAGTGAGAGTACTATGACCTTCATAAAACAAAGGTAAATCTCTAAAGCTACTATTATAAAATATAAATTTATAATATATAATCTTATGATCTTGTGGAAAAAATTCAGTGTTATTCAAACTCACCAATATGGATATAGCCATGCTTGTATAATCTGTTAAGAACCAGTGTTAAAATTAGACCAACATTCCGAGAATTATAATATGTGAGATAAATAATCCATCCACAGGACAAAATGGTAGCTGGTGGGAAAGTCAGAAATGGTAAGATTTACTTCATGTGATAATCAATTTAATACTTAGAATTTTAAAAGCAGAGGTCAACTCTTACCCAACTTTCCTATCTTTTCAGTCATTAGCCAGAAAAACACAGATTGCACTCAGATCAATTAAAGTAATTTTTCAAGTACATATGCTCTCTTGTTTGTGTGTGTATATTTCCTTGTCAATTACTTTGTACTGTTTTAGTTACTAAACACACAATGATATTCTGGGAAGAGAAAATCTGTATTTCTGATTATTCACACAAATATCCACCTCATACCTAATTTCATTCCCAAGGTATTTCCCATAACAAGCTACAGGCACTTGAAAGAAAACTGATGATTTTTTAAATCAGAGAAAAGACATATTTTTATCAGCAATCTCATTACAACCTAAAAGCATATTCAAAAGGCCATCTTATACTATTTTGCTGTAATTGATAACAGTAACCTACTTTTGATAAATGCCAATGAATATGCTGCAGTGAATAAGTAAATTTGATTAATTTTTCATGAAAACCGTATAGTCACCTATAAAACTTATAATCCCAAAAAACCTAGTTTCTGAATATACAAAAAGTAAAACAAAACACAATTTTATTTTTAATTTACTTTGGTACTGGGGATTGAACCCAAAGGCATTCTACCTCCAAACTATATCCCCAGCCCAATTTTATTCTTATTTGGAAACAGGTTCTCACTAAATTGCTGAGCACCTAAGTTGCTGAGGCTGGCTTTGAACCTGCAATCTTCCCATCTCAGCCTCCCAAGTACTGGGATTGCAAGCGTGTGCCACCATGCCCGGCTTCAAAACACTGTTTTAATAACAAATTTTTCTTTACTTGTTCTCTTTTAAATATGAATAAGTATTTCCTAAATTAGGAGAAAATAATGTAAAGCAATCTAACATATGTAGCCTTAGTAATATCACATTAAGTACCCTCCAAAAAATTTGTGAAATAAAGCAGCCACTGAGAATCATAATAAATTGCAACATTCTCAGCATAGCTTACATTGATGGTAACAGCCTTGTCATATAGCAGGTACTAGAATTTGCCCATAAAATTCTAGAAAAATGTTTTTGAAGTTGCTTTGATGATATGTCATTGGATTTTAACTTTATAGTTATTTTATACAAATTTTTACTGTAAATATTGTTTCAGTAGTGGGTTGTTATGGGCCCTCAGGAAGCATGCTTTTAAATAATTAAACATGGTAGGAATTGTGGCCTGATTTTCATCATGCCCTCATCCTGCCCCTTTCTTTTCCTTTTTTAAGTTTATTGGTGCATTGTGATCATGCACTGTAATGAAGTTCAGAGTGATGGAGACATACATGCACATAGCACTTAGTGATCTTCCCCTGGCTCCCAGCCCCTCCCTGCCCCCCGCCATACATGATACTGAGATTGGCACTGATAATTTTAATATATATGTAGGTAGTGTCAACTGAAGTGCTTCCTTCATCAGTCACAAAAAATTGAAGGGTCATGGTCACCTCAACCCTTTCAATATCATAAGGCCACCAGTAAAACACAGGGGTTGAAAAAGCCACTCAATATTTTTCTGCTGGTTGCTACTGCTATTTTTTTCCTTAAAGAAAGAAGTTGCGAGCCGGGCGTGGTGGCGCACGCTTGTAATCCCAGCATTCGGGAGGCTGAGACCAGAGGATCCAGGTTCTCGGCCAGCCTCAGCTACCTAGTGAGGCACTCCGCAACTTAGTGAGACTCGGTTTCAAAATAAAGAATAAAAAATAGGGCTGGGAGTGTAGTCGGAGGTAGAATGCCCCTGGGTTCAATCCCTAGTACCAAAAAAAAAAAAAAATAATTAGGTATATATATTCCACTTTACTACAAAAATATACAGCAAAACATATTTGCTATGAAGATTTATTACTTTTATAATAAGATTAAAAGTGTGTGTGTGTGTGTGTGTGTGTGTGTGTGTGTGTGTGTGTGTGTTGGGGTAGGGGTAAAGAAGTTGATCTGAAACAGAAAAAACAAACCAAAAGCAACATCTTTTTCTCCTCTCATTTCCTATAAGATGAAGAGGCAGCCAAAGTAACAATGAAGAACATTCCAGATAATTTTCAATACTTTTTCAAATATTCAAAAAACAAAAATAGATTAAAATCTTCTTTTTTAAAAATATGTAAGTGGAGCCGGGCGTGGTGGCGCACGCTTGTAATCCCAGCATTCGGGAGGCTGAGACCAGAGGATCCGGGTTCGCGGCCAGCCTCGGCTACCTAGTGAGGCACTCCGCAACTTAGTGAGACTCGGTTTCAAAATAAAGAATAAAAAATAGGGCTGGGGGTATAGCTCGGAGGTAGAACGCCCCTGAGTTCAATCCCCAGTACCACAAAAAAAAAAAAAAAATATGTAAGTGGTACTATTAGTAGCCCACATTCAGTAAACCATTGCTTAAAATCTGGCAGTTGTTAAACCATGTGTCAAATACAAGAAAGTCTACGAAAATACATTCTACTTACCAACAAGGAGCCAAACAACATTGGAATTGTGTTCTGTAAGAAAATCTTCTAATTGAGTGATACTAGGGACAATACTGTCATTCTTCCTTTGAGCCATTACTATAGTTTTTTCCAGAATAGAATCTAAAGGCCTAAAAGAGGTCAAAGGTTAAGTTTAGAATCCGAAATTTGTAAAACTGCAAGATAAATCACTTAAGGAAGAGGTGACTGTAATATTAAATCAATTTATTTCTTTTAGTGATGAAAATGCAAAAATACAAGCAAAATATATCACATTTTTAAAACATAAGACAATTAATCAAATTTGTATATCCTGGTTTCACCATTCTAAACATGAGTAGAAATTAAAGTTCAGTTACTAAGAGGGATGTTATTATTCTTAAACTAATAAATATCTATCTTAACAGAAAGAAAGGAATAAATGCTAATCATGTACATTTAACAAATTCACAGTCTTGTCCCAGAAGCTGCCAATTAATCATACCATATTTGTGTAAGTTAAATAAACCCCTCTTAATCTCCATCACTTCAGTGTATTCCCCATTATTCCATGGGGAAATAATCCTCCTAGCTGGATCGGCTCCAGGCAAAGTCTGAAGTAAGCAGATGAGATGCTTAGGACAACTTGCAGTGTACTGTCGAGCTAGGACCAGACGTGTGAGAATTGTGTAGATACATGTGTGTATATACTGTGTTCCATCCCCAGTATCACACCCTCTCATACACACACAAAATCAAGATAATAGTAAACATTTTGATAACTTAATTCCAAATATAACAAAAATGAAAAAGAATGTAATCACACCCAATGAGTTCACAATTCTTTATATAAAAGCTATTCGCCTATCTTCACATCATTACATTAAATTTTTGGATTTTATCACAGCTCCTTTTCCATAAAGGAGACACCAAGAATGGGAAACTAAATCAACCTCATGACTCTCCTTCCAACTCCACCCACAGCACATTCTCTCTGGCTCCCTCACACCAGATCTTGCAGGCTTACCACTTAGTATCACATTATGCCATGAATAATGATTCTTAAATCACTTTAAACACCGACAAACAGCAGTAAACTCAGCACTGCAGTTGGGTCCAGTCTTTCTTTCTGCTTTAGCTACGACTGTCATGATGCTGAGTGATATACTTCTGTGCCAGGTCATTAGAAGTTTCTCTATATCCGACGTAGACTGCTCTCAAATTTTTGTTAGAATCCTTGCCTTCGATGAAGCAAATACTTTAGCAGTTTCTGTCACTTAGTTCTTGTTCCTCAAGATCAAGATCACAGGTATGATGGAATGGGACAAGCCTGAATGGTGAGCAATAATCATTGCTAAATTTCCACCTCCACAGTCCTTACTCACTTCTAATTTTATTTCCAGGTCAATCACTCAATGTGACCTCTTACTGGCAGCAGCAGTGGTGGACTTTGATGATGAAGCCAACACCCCGAGATAAGTGAAGCACAAGAGAAAAAGGTGCAGACAAAAGACAAAGTAACACAGGACCTATGAGGCTGCTGCTGCATAGCATGGCATACTGCTTTACTGAAGAGTTTCTAAAAATGTAAGTAGAAAGAACACACTCCAATGCACAGGTTCCCAAAGTCAGTGATGCAGAGGGGTAGTATTAGCCTTGGGTGCAATTAGGCAGCGCTGAATGAAAATAAAGGCGTAGTGGAAACACCCATAGGATGCTGAGTAATTTTTTTCTGCAAAAAGGGGCAGTAAGTCAATAAGTTTAGGAATCTGCTCTAAAGTAATGATATAAAGTTTAGCATAGTAAATGTGTAAGCCAGTAACAACTGTTAACACTGTCAAGTATATACTGTACGTAATTGTATGACAAGCAGGGGCTTGTTTATACCAGCATCACCATCAACAGGTAAGTTGATGAGCAGAGACATTACAAGTACTACCATGCCATTAGGTGATAGCTACTTTTCAGCTCCATCATAAGCTCATGGGGTCACTGTAGCATATGTGGTCCACTGTTGATCAAAACATCCTTATGCAGCATATGACTGTATTTCAATACTGCCTACTATTGACGATTAGCATGTGTTATTAGTGTAAAATTAATTCATTACAGTATTTTTCTCATTAGCAACCAGGACCTACAAATATCACAAAAAGCCTGAGATTCCTGAAGATGGAACTCCTTAAAAGAAGATGGCAGGTAACAAAAGAAGACTGACCTTCCTTAACAATTTTAGCCAGATCCAGGAGCTTTGTGTATATAAATTAAAATTATCACCAGGTATAGTGGTACACACTTGTAATCCCAGTACTTGGGAGGCTAAGACAGGAGGATTGCAGGTTCGAGGACAGCCTCAGAAAGTAGTGAGACTCTCATTAACCTAACAAGACCCTGTTTCAGAATAAAAACCAGGGCTGGGGGAGTAACCTGGAGATTGAAGACCCCTGAATTTAATTCCCAGTACCACAAAACAAAGCAAAACATCTGCTGCCCCATTAGGTCAAAGAGATTAAGGATAACCCTTGCTGCCCAGAAGGAATTATTTCAGGTCCCTTTCAGTGACAGGATTCTATACACGACAATTTCATCTGTTAACTAATGCTAAAGCCAAACAAAATTAAGTAGCAAAATAATACAATCAAAAATAATGGAAATCCTCTGGAATCTTGGAAATATAGTAGACTTTAAAGCCAGTTTTGAAATGCAAAGTTTGTTCCATCCTTCCATCTTTTACTCAGCAGTATGATAGCTTGAGCAAATTACAGAATACTAGTACTCTGAGCTTGTTGCTAAGTCATAAAATGGTCTTCTTTGAAGAGATGCTAAAAGCATTAAAAAATACAAAGCGAACCTAAAATTCATAGCACAGAGTCTCATATACAACATTTGGCAGTGGTAGCTAGGCTACTATTATTGTTAAAATAAGTTTAACAAAAAAAAAGTAAAAATTAAATAGAAACAATAAAATGAGGGCAGTAAATAATGATTAAAATTTGTGCTGATCCTTACATGTAAAAGAAAAACACATTTAACAGAATCTTAGAACCAGAAGAAATCAGCATAAATAATGATCAAGAAAGTATTAAGTTACTATGAATAGCAGTTCTACAAATACCAGTGAGCATGGCTCTTACAAGCAAATCAAACACCAGACTGCAGGAGTATTCAGATACGACAACTGAGAATTCAAACACTATAAATCAGAGTACTAAACAAAGGTACTTTTTAAAGTAGCCTACACAACAAAAATGATTCTGGGGCAGGGGGGTAGAGCCAAGTAGTAGGATGCATGCTTAGTATGTACGAGATCCTGGGTTCGCAATCCCCAGGACCAATATACACATACATAAACAATGTGTGGATTTAGATGCATATGCATTTATGTCTGCACATTTACATAAATATGTTGTATATGGAAGAACTTTTAACATCCAGAAAGTCATGTCCAACAAACATGCTGCACTTAGCAAACCTCACTTCTATAGTCAGAAATTTATACGGATTCATCTATATATACTTATTGAAGTAATATTGGTAAAAGACTATTAAAAAGCTCTAGAAAACTGAAGCTGAGTCTTCCCAACTCAGACCCTACCCAGTGGCATTTCTTAAACTTCACAGATGGCTCAGGTATAACAGCCCAAGTGGAACTCACCTTCTCCAGTCATGCTCCTCAAGCTACTGCTCTATTGTAGTGAATGGCCTCCGAATCCATTCAGTTCCCAGATCAGATACTAAGAGATTCACTTTATTCATCTCACAAATATTTACTAACCATCATGCTCCATCATCCTACATAAAATCGAAAACCTGGGACTCAATGGGTATTAAATATGAGCAAGAGCGTAAGTACTGGCTAGAACTTACATGGCCTCATTTTCCCTCCACCCACGGACTCTTCTCCATTCTGCCTCCCAGAACTGTTGTCCAGACTGTCCCCAGCTGACCATCTCACTTCCCCATTGTGTATCCCAACACACGACACAGATTGTCCGCAGGTGACCATCTCATTTCTCTATCACGTGTCCCAACGCACGACACTCAGACGGTCCCCAAGTGACCATGTCACTTCTCAATCCTGTGTCCCCACGCATGACACCAAGACTGTCCACGGGAGACCGTGTCACTTCTCTATCATGTGTCCAATGCACAACCCCCAGACGGTCCCCAAGTGACCATGTCACTTCTCAATCCTGTGTCCCAACGCATGACACCAAGACTGTCTGCAGGAGACCATGTCACTTCTCTATCATGTGTCCAATGCACAACCCCCAGACGGTCCCCAAGTGACCATGTCACTTCTCAATCCTGTATCCCAACACATGACATCAAGACTGTCCGCAGGAGACCATGTCACTTCTCTATCATGTGTCCAATGCACAACCCCCAGACGGTCCCTAGGTGACCATGTCACTTCTCTATCATGTGTCCAATGCACGACCCCCAGACGGTCCCTAGGTGACCATGTCACTTCTCTATCATGTGTCCAATGCACGACCCCCAGACGGTCCCTAGGTGACCATGTCACTTCTCTATCATGTGTCCAATGCACAACCCTCAGACGGTCCCTAGGTGACCACGTCACTTCTCTATCATGTGTCCCCAAAATTTCCCAGAGTTTGTTTTCCTACACATCCTTGCCATTAAATTTTTAAATTTGGTCACTATCTTTAACATGGAAAACAGGTATTCTGAAGTCTACATGAATCAAAACAGCTTTGCACATAAAAAAAAATCATGAAAATATATGAGTTCACAAATATGTTACCTTCCAGGAAAAATAAAATTGACTACTCTAGTACTTTCCACAACCATAATGAGCACAACTCTGTTATCAAAAGCTGAAAAAAGGCCTGCCACATGAGACACAGTATTTATTAAACAAATTAACGTGCTTCTTAATCATCTTTAACAATGTCATAATAAGAAAAAAAGGTTGAATTCAGTCATATACAAAACTCTAACAAACCAAAAGTCAACTAATTTTCTCCACTTCTTTTTAAATTCCTTTATAAATAGGGGCAATAGCAAAGAGTAAGCAAGAGAGAAAAGAATGTTGACAACTGATAATCAAGCCAAAGATCCCCTTGGCTTTCTCCTACTAATGTACAGAATAAGCATATGACTTAATTGTCAATCAGATATCAAGAGTCAAAAAGTCAGATAAATACTTCATGGGTCACATATATGGCACTACTACACCTCCATTTCCTGACCATACAGATTAAACTACAAATGAAGTAGAAAGTCAGATTTTCTGTAACTGAACTTTAGAAATTTGACTTTTAAAAAATCTTAGTTGAAGTTTCTGCACTTCAAAGGAAACCATCAAGAGTTTAAAGAGAATGCCCACGGAATGGGAGAAGATCTTTACGAGCTATCCCACTAATGGAGTATTAATATCTAGAATATACAAAGAACTTAAAAGACTTTACACTAATAACCCAATCAAGAAATGGGCAACTGAATTGAAAAGACACATGACAAAAGAAGAGATACAAATGGCCAATAGATACATGAAAAAATGTTCAACATCATTAGCAATTAGGGAGATGCAAATCAAAACTACACTGAGATTCCATCTAACCCCAATCAGAATGGCAATCATCAGTAAGTCAAATAACAATAAATGTTGTCAAGGATGTAGAGAAATAGGAACTCTTCTACACTGTTGGTAAGACTGCAAACTAGTTTAGCCCCTATGGAGATTTCTTAGCAAACTGAGAATGCATCTACCATATGATCCAGCTACACCACTCCTGGGTATCTTTCCAAAGAGGCTAAAACCAGAAAACTATGGTAATAAATGCATACTCATGTTCGCAGCAGCACAATTCATAATGAATGGATCACAAAACTATGGGAAATACACACAATGGAATTCTACTCAGCAATAAAGAGAATACAATAATGACACAAGAAAATGGAAGGATTCCACTCACAATAGCACCTTGAAAAATAAAATACTTAGGGATGGAGCTAACAAAGGAGGTAAAAGACCTTTATTAGGAAAACTATAAAAAGTTAAAAAAAGAAATTGAAGACCTTAGAAGATGGAAAGATGTTCCAGCCTCTTGGATAGGCAGAATAAATATCATCAAAATGGCCATCCTCCCAAAAGTGATCTACAGATTCAATGCAATGTCCATGAAATTACCAAGGTCACTCCTCACAGAAATAGAAAAGCAGTCCTTGAATTTATTTGGAACAACAAAACACCTAGGATAGCCAAAGTAGTTCTTAGCAACAAGAACCATTCAGGAGGCATCACAATACCTGACTTCAAACTCTACTACAAAGCCACAGTAATAAAAACAGCATGGTATTGACACAAAAACAGACACATAGACCAATGGAGCAGAATAGAAGACTCAGAAACAAACCCACACACTTACAGTTATAATTTTTGACAAAGGAGCTAAAAACATACACTGGAAAAAAGATAGCCTCTTCAACAAATGGTGTTGTCAAAACTGGTTAACCATACACAGAAAAGTAGAAATAAACCCCACTTTCTCACCCTGCACAAGAGTCAATTTAAGATGGATCAAAGACCTGGAAGTCAGCCCAGAGACCTTGCAGCTACCTGAAGAGGGCATAGGCCCAACACTTCAACACACAGGCGCAGGTAAAAACTTTCTCAACAAGACCCCAACGGCACAAGCAACTCAAAGGAAGATCAATACATGGGACTACATTAAACTGAAGAGCTTCTGTGCAGTAAAAGAAACTATCAAGAACCTCAACAGAGAGTCCACAGAATCAGAGAAAATTTTTGCCAGCTACTCCTCCAACAGAGGACTAATATCTAGAATATACAGAGAACTCAAAAAACGCACAGCTAAGAAAACAAATAACCCAATCAAAAATGAGCAAAGAGCCAGGAGTGGTGGCACACGCTTGTAATCCCAGTACTTGGGAGGCTGAAACTAGAGGATCCAGGTTTGAGGCAACCTCAGCTACTCAGTGAGGCCCTCCGCAACTTAGTGAGACTGTGTTTCAAAATAAAGAGTAAAAAATAGAACTAGGGGTGTAATTTGGAGGTAGAATGCTTCTGGGTTCAATTCCCAGTACTGCGCAAAAAAAAAAAAAAAAAAAAAAAAAAATGGGCAAAGGATCTAAATAGGCACTTTACAAAAGAAGAAATACAAATGGCCAATAAATGTATGAGGAAATGTTCAACATCATTAACAATCAGAGAAATGCAAATCAAAACTACCAGGAGATTTCACCTAACACCAATTAGAATGGCAATCAACAAAAACACAACCAATAACAAATGCTGGCAAGGGTGTGGAGAAGTGGGAACCTAATACATTGTTGGTGGGATTGCAGATTAGTGCAACCAGTTTGGAAAACAGTATGGAGGATCCTCAGACGAATGGGAATGAACCTATCATATGATCCAGCAATATCACTTCTGGGTATCTACCCAAAAGAATGGAAACCAAACTATCAGACCGATGCATGTGTATCTATGTTTATAGCTGCACAATTCACAATTGCCAAACTATGGAACCAGCCAAGATGTCCATCAACAGATGCATGGATTACAAAACTATGGGATATGTACACAATGGAATTTTACTCAGCCATAAAGAACAAAATCATGTTATTTGCAGGGAAATGGATGGAACTGGAAAACATTCTGCTAAGTGAGATTAGTCAGTCACAAAAAGTAAAAAATTGTATGCTCTCCCTAAAATGCGGAAACTAGGGAGAAAATGGGACATAAGAGGGACTCTAGATGAAGAAGGAAAAACCTTAGATGAGCAAAGAAGGTGACTTAACTGAGGGGATGGGGCAGGGGATGGAAACACCCTAATGCACATGATATATTTTCACAAACATATCAAAGTCAATCACTAAACTGAACTTGAGAAGGAGGGAGGGGGAAGTAGTGGGGTGGGAATTGGGGAAGGGTTAAATGAGACATGTGTGCATGGATGCCTTTACCAGCTTGTACCCAATCAAGATGTATGATTACAATGCACCAATTTAAAAAAAAAAAAAATGGAAGGACCTGGAGGACATTAGGTTAAGTGAGATTAGCAGTCACAGAAAGTGAAAGGACATATGTTTTCTTTAATATGCGCAAGCTAGGAAGTAACTGGGATGCCAGAGGGACTCCAAATAACAGAGAAGAAACCTCAGTGGAGCCAGGGAGGTGGTCTAAGGGAAAGGGAAGGGGAAGACTGAGGTCCATTATTGGAAATACTAACATCAACTGTGTGTACATATGAGAAAATCTCAATATCAGCCTCAGTCCTCTCTATGGGAAGAGGGGAGACAGGGAGGTGAAGGAGGGGTACCAAGTGCTGTGCACATGTATGTCAATGTCAACATGATTTACATTATGATGTGACACGATAATACACCAATAAAAGCACATTAAAAAAAATCTTAGTCAAAAATATTTACCCAAGTTTCTTTTTTTCAGTTTGCAATATTCTGTGTTTCCTTCCTCTTTTCTTCAGAAGGGCTTTCTGCAGTGTTTCATCTTAAGAAATCTGAAAAGCACAGTTTAACCAATTATACAAGGTATTCTGGCTTTATCAGTAGTTGTAACCACTTCAAATTAAATGATCTAATCAAATATGAATACGCACAAGGAAACTGTTAGTCCAATATTACATTTCCTTGTTTAAAGTTTCCAAAGAAGGAATACTCCTAACTCTAGTGTAAGACTACAATTTCCAAACTAAGATCTTTAAAAAGTATCAAAATCACTCTACTTATGTCAAGGGCAAGAGGTAGGAGTCAAGAGGTTCTGGAGATCAAATTTAAAACATATTCAAAGTGTGGCCTTGAAATTTTTTTTCTATCAAACTGTTGGATCCTTGCTGGCCAGAGCAATGCCTTAGTTACCTGTGTATTCCTGGCACATGTTTTATCAAATGGAAATCACCTAGAAAACTCCAAGATACTTGGGAGATGTTACAGAATACTGATTAAGAGGCTATAAACTATGCCCATAGCTCACCTGTAATCCCAATATCTGGGGAGAATGAGGCAGAAAGATTGCACGTTCAAGGCCAGCCTGGGCAACTTCGGGAAACCTGTCTCAAAATTAAAAAATCAAAAGGGCAGGGGATATACAGGTCAGTGATAGAGCACCCCGAGTTCAACTCCGAGTAACTAAAAAAATAAATAAATAAAAAGGGGAGCAACATACTACAATCAGATTGCCTGGTTTGAATCACAGCTCTTTGGACAAGTTACGTTACTGCTGTGGGCATCTACAAGGTGGGACTTACAACAGACTTTAAAAGAGGATCACTGACGATTAAATGGGATGATATATGCACATAAAGCACATAGCACTTATAGCTACATTAGGATAAATACTCTACATTAAATCCATCTATTTTCATGCTTTGTCTAGTTGAGTTAGAATAAATCAGCCTCATTGTTATGCACAGGTGGAAGCAGCAACACGAAACCAGAGAAAACTTACACGCTCAGGCGGTTACAAAACCCATGATTTCCTTACAGAGGAAATTTACTAGGATTCTCTCCCTTTAACAAACCGTCAATGCCAAGGCTCAGGAGGAGGGACGGGGGGGGGGGGGCATTAATAACTCTCCGGAAGGAAGGTAACTAACCTCTCTCTGACCCCAAGATATTGTCTCCACTGAAGTGGACGCTGCATCCCGCAGTGCAGCATGCTGGAGAGAGGGAGGCTCGGACTCCCCGCCCGGGTGAGCCTCCCGGAGGAGCCGGCGCGGTGCAGGGGGCGCGGTCCCCGCCACGCCTCGGGCCCGAGCCTCGCCGGCCGCCCCGCCCGCGCCCTCCCCAGCTCCCCACTCACCTCCCGGCCGGCCCGGCCCCGCCGCGGCCAGGATGGCGCAGAGACAGGTGTCGCTCCGCAGCAGGGCCGGCCTCCGACTCCGACCCCGCGGGCCAGGCCGGGCCTCCCCGCACCCACCGGCAGCGCCGGGAGCCGGAACCACCGGGCCGCGCTCCAGGGACGCTGAGGGCCGTGGGGGCGGCGACTCGAGCGGGGCGCGACCTGGGAGCTCCGCCAGCGCCTGTCCCCAGCAGCCGGCCGCCCCGGTCCTGCGCCGGCTACGGCCTCTGACATTCGGCGGAGGGGGGCGGAACGCCGCGGGGGCGTACGGCTGCGTAGGGCCAACGTCTTACGTCAGCGCGCCGGCGCCTCGGGGCGCTCTCGAGCCCCGCCCCGTGACCGGGGAGGCTCGCCTAGCCACGCCCACGACTCGCCGAGGCCCGCCCACGGCCCGCCTAGACACGCCCACTATGCTCCTGGTCCCGCCCGTTTCCCTTCTGAGCCCCGCCCGCCACCCGCCCTTGGCTGCCTGGCCTCAGAGCCAAGGCAAAGTACTGGCCTTGGGCATACCAGGAGACAGATGAGTACACCTAGGACAGGGAAGCTAACTAAACAGAAGCCCAGAAGCCGGGTGCAAAGGTGGTGGTGCACCTTTGTAATCCTAGTACTTGGGAGGCTGAGACAGGAGGATCGCAGGCTTGAGGCCAGCCTCGGTGACTTACTGAGGTTCTGTTTTACAATAAAATAATAAGCTGGGCGTGGTGGCCAGCCTCAGCTGCTTAGGCCCTCTGCAACTTAGTGAGACCTTGTTTCAAAATAAAGAATAGAAAATAGGGCTGGGGGTGTAACTCCGCGGTAAAAGGCCCAGGGTTCAATCCTCGGTATCAATAAATAATATAATAGGGCTGGGGTGTCTCTCAGAGGTAGAGTGCCCCTCAGAGGTAAAATGTCAGAGTGCCCTGGGTTCCATTCCCAGTAACACACACACACACACACACACACACACACACACACACACACACTAATAATAATAACATTAATAATGACAAAACTAAAAAAGGAGGTATATGACGTGAACAAAGGGAAATGCTCCTACGAAATGTGTGTAAAACACCACATTCCAAAATCTTTCAACTAAGTTCATCTTTATTGAGTTGATGAAAGTGGTTCGAAGCTCGCTGTTTTTTTTTTGGTTTTTTTGTTTTTTTTTTTTTGCGGTACTGGGGATTGAACTCAGAGGCGTTCTACCTTCGAGCTACACCCCCAGCCCTATTTTTTACTCTTTATTTTGAAACCGAGTCTCACTAAGTTGCGGAGTGCCTCACTAGGTAGCTGAGGCTGGCGGCGAACCCGGATCCTCCAGTCTCAGCCTCCCGAATGCTGGGATTACAAGCGTGCGCCACCACGCCCGGCTTGAAGCTCGCTGTTTTAATGTTACTTAGCGGGTGAAGCAAGGCAAAGGGCTTTCTGGAATTAGAGGCTGGTCACGGATATTGTTTGCACACTTAAGTACCAACCCAACTGCATTAGGAAGAAAAAAGAGGAAAACAGTCTTAGCTCTGTGGAAGCTTCCAGATGGCTGGGAACGGATGTGGAAGGCCTGCACAGGATGGCTAGAAATGCAGTGATGAACCAGCAATAGCAAACTCTTTAGCAGGGCTTACTAACTCCAAAAACCATGTAAAGAGGAGTCTCAATGTCCCCGTGTTTCTCTGTTTTGCAAATTGAAAAACTGAGGTGCTGAACTGGAGAAACAGGATTTGAACTCAAGCAGCAGCGTAACTCCAGATTCTCTCTCTGGAGCTGCCTGCATGGCCTCTGGGTGTCTAGACCTCCAGTTCCTGACTTCTTCCAGAATTCCAATGCCCACATCTCTTACGTTCCAGTCTTAAAAGGAACCCACAGGAAGCCAAACTTAAGGTACAACCAGAAAACATGCGAAGTACCAAATGGAAATGGAGGCCCAGGCAGAAATGGTTTTTAAGAAAAGACTACATAAAAACCAAAAGAGAGCATGTACCCATCTCGGTCACTTCCATCTGTCACCTGGACACTTCTCCTGCCTGCCCTTACTTGAATTAAATGCTTCAGAGTGTATTTCTGCACCTTTACAAAGAAATTAATTTCAATAGTCTTTTTTAAAAGTCTGGAAGAACTGTGATCATTCTTAATCTATTTCCTAGGAAGGTTCCAGGATCCCCACAAAGATTCAGGTTTGCCACAAGTCAATTACCAATTTCGCCCCAAAGAGAAATTGTCTTAATACAAGTTCTCTGGAAAATTAGAAAATTAGCAAGATCTGGTTCAGATTCCCCAAATCAAAAACTAAACTGAAATTAAATTTCCCTGGAGCTGAGGGAAGAGTAAAGAGGAGAGAGGAGAGGAAGGAAAACTTGACTTTGGCCTTCCTCTCCCAGGAGAGGGAGTCTGGAAATTTCTGTCTCTACCTCTATGTCATTCCTATGAGCAAGCGCCACCCTGTAACTACAGATGTGCATTAGACAACATCATGCAAATGAACTATTTATTTTAGAGTCTTTCTATTCTAAAGGCCCTTAAACTTGTGAAACTTGGTAAACTCTCCGACCGTTCACGCGATTCACTAAACTTGCGCGTCAGCCTTAACTACCTTCTCCAGCCTCACAACCTTCTGTTTTCACCAGCAGGCCACTAAAGTTCGGGTAGCAAGGAAGCTGCCTCCAGAGAATTCCAGAGGAGTTCCTCTAAGGACGAAAGCCTTCTAGTCATTGTTTGTGTTTTTTACTTTGAAATGACTACAGATTCACAGGAAGTTGCAAGGCTAGTAGAGTGGTCTCATCCACCTGTTGCCCGCTTTTCCCCAATGGTTCTGTCTGAGGTAACCATAGTGCAACAGGAAATCGGGGATGTTGACGGTAGAGTGTTGTGTGTATGCTGTTTTATCATTGGTAGATTCATGTAACCGTCACTCCAGACAAAATACAGAACTGTTTGCCCATCACGAGATTTCCCTCGTGCTGCTCTTTTACAGTCACATCCCTGTCTCTTCCCCATGCCATCCCTGATCCCTGGCAACTACAAATCTGATTTCCTGTCTTCTAACTTCCTGAGAATGTTCTAGAACGAAGTCATGTGGTATGTAATCTTTAGAGATTTTTTTTTCCATTCTAGACAGCCCTCATTGAGCTCCATCCAAGTTGTCACATATATCACATGATCTCCTTTCCACGAGTAGAAGTCTATGTAATGTGTGTCGCACAGGCTAACCATAACCATAACCATTGTAGGATGCTTTGGTTGTTTCCAGTTTGGTGCTAGTATAGATGAAGCAACTGTGAACAATTGTGTGCAGGTTTTGGGTGTGGTTTAGTGATTTAAAAAAAGAAAAAATATGCAGTTTTCCTTGTCTCCATTTCTTTTGGCCTCCTGAAGGGCATTGCATCTATGTGGTTTTGTTTGGCTTTGCTTGTTTTGTTTTTTGTGGTACGAGGGATTGAACCCAGGAGCAGTCTACTTCTGAGCTACACTCCCAGCCCTTTTTATTTATTTTTTTTTTTTGGAAGGGAGTCTCCAAGGAATGGAAATAGCCAATATCCAAGTGAATGAATAAGTTAGATCATTTAGATAGTTGTGAGTATGAAGAAATAAAGTGCAACAGTGTGACAAAGAATGACTGGGTTTCACTTTAAGTGGTGGTGGCCAGAAAGAAGAAATAAGCAAAATAAAAAAGCATAGGGAGCCATTCTAGAGGTGCATGCTTGTAATTGCAGTACCATAGTCCTGGGCATGTGCCTAGGAGGCTGAGAAAGGAGGATCATGAGGACAGCCTCAGCAACTTAGTGAGACTCTCAGCAACCAAGCAAGACCCTGTTTCAAAACAAAAAATGAAAAGGGCTGGAGATACAGCTCGGAAGTAGAATGCCCCTGGGTCCAATCCCAGCATTCCCCCCACTTTGCAAAACAAAAAAACTTAAGTAACAGCAAAGGTGCCCAGCCTTCTTCACTCTATAAATGGCCGGGGAAAATATATTTCCCTTGGTATGCATGTGCTCAGTTTTATTATTCTGGAACTAGATTATTTTCCTTCTGTTCCAATCTGGTTCAAGTGTTAGACATCCTACCAGTGAATTATTATCAGACTTGTTCAGCAATAGATACTATTCTCAACAACGGTTTTTATGTCTCACACTACGTAATGTTAAGGTCACAAATCAAAGTGTTAGTATCTTCATTAAAATAAAATATTATAATTTGTCTATTCGTTACTACTACACACAAGGACATAATTCTCTAACATACACTTTTCTTACACTCTAATCATATCTTCACTCCTGTAAACTCCCACTGCAATAACATATAATTGAATTATCATCTCATTCATTCAGTTATCATAAGCAATCCTCTGCCACTTTCCCCTAATCTGTAATAGCAATTCTTACAGAACCAAAAAATTATTACATGCTTTATCTCAGTTTATATAAATTAGTTGTCTCCCTGGCAGCTGAAATAAATCCATGCAATATACTTTTGAGTCTGAAAATACCTTGAAAGCCCCTCTCTTTTGAGTTAAGACATCTGACTTGAAGAAGGCCGGACACCTTTGCTGTTACCTAAGTTTTTGGTTTTGCAAAGTGGGGGGAATCCTGGGATTGGACCCAGGGGCATTCTACCTCCGAGCTATATCTCCAGCCCTTTTCATTTTTTGTTTTGAAACAGGGTCTTGCTCTGTTGCTGAGCATCTCACTAAGTTGCTGAGGCTGTCCTCATGATCCTCCTGTCTCAGCCTTCAAACATATGTAAATATGTTTATACAAGACTAGAAGTTATACAGTATCATTTTTTGAGCATGTGTGTGTGTGTGTTTGTTTGTTTGTTTGTGGGGGTCATGCTGGGGATTGAACCCAGGGCTTCATAGTGCTCGGCATGCATTCTACTACTGAGCTAAAACCCCAGTCCAAATGGCATGTTTCTAATATGAGGAAAACAAAGCTAAAATGATTACCCTGAACTGGAGAAAATTGAAGAAATAGAAGTGATTATTAGATTCCTCATGGAGGCAGACAAATACACACACAGGTACTGGTTTTCTTTGAAGTCTTTATTTTGCAAACATGAACCTACTACAAAAAAAAAAAAAAAAAAAAAAGTGGAGCCAGGCATGGTGGCGCACGCTTGTAATCCCAGCATTTGGGAGGCTGAGACCGGAGGATCCAGGTTCGCGTCCAGCCTCAGCTACCTAGTGAGGCATTCTGCAACTTAGTGAGACCCTGTTTCAAAATAAAGAATAAAAAAACTAGGGCTGGGGTATAGCTCGGAGGTAGAACGCCCCTGAGTTCAATCCCCAGTACCGCAAAAAAACACAAAAAAACAAAAACAAAAAAAAAGTGGTATGTTTCCTTTCAAAAGCAGCACTACTGTTTTTTATAATATATAAGTACTGTAATATCCCTTCATTAACCAATTCCAACTTGGAGTATAATAGAAAGTAGGGCACTGTTAACAAAAACAATAAGAGCCAGTCATTAACAAAAGAATATAAACACCTATGAAAAAATTTTTGAGGGAGGACAAACACCAGATTTCATTTTGTCAACTGTTCCATAGTGTAGTCTTCCCACAAGACAGGCTTCGCATTGAAATACTTGGTTTTTCTTCTATCAAGCTGAACTGCTAAAGTACTGTCAGAAAGAACATGAAAAATGAACATGTCTTCTCTGGAAGAGGCACAGCATCTGGAATTGGAACTAAGGCTAAACCAATACTGCTGGTTTCTGGTTCAACTGGGACGTGTTGCTGATGTCGCTAGCCGGCAGCCTCGCTGTCTGTCCTGTATGCCTGTTTACGAAGGTGCACCTCTATTTCCTCCCTGAAGACCATCATTCCCAGGTGCGAGTGAGAGGCCTCGTTCATGGCTTTGGACTGGATTAGGAAAACAATTTTAAAAGACAGAAACAATTTTAAAAGATCTGAGCAGGTGGAGAGATAGCAATGTTGATGTTGTTTTGGTTTAGAATATATGACTTATACTTAACATATAAATTCAATGCAATCTCCCAATAAATTCAGCTGACAATTTTTTAAGTAGTACTGGAGATTGAACCCAGGGGCATTCTACCTCCAAGCCACACCCCCAGCCCTATTTTTTATTCTTTATTTTGAAACAGGGTCTGAATAAGTTGCAGAGGGATTCACTAAGTAATTGAGACTGGCCGAGAACCTGCAATCCTCCTAGCTCAGCTTCCCAAGTACTGGGATTACAAGCTTGAGTCACCACACTCTGCTAATTCAGCTGACATTTTAAGGAACTCACTACACTCATATCAACTTCATATTGGTGACTAGAAGCCCACAAATACCTACGCCAATTTTAGTAAACAAGATGGAAGAGCAAGGGCTTGCTTTACTGGGCATTAAGAAATAATGAAAACTTAATTGGAGCAGGAACAAATTTAAAAAGTCAATAAAGCGAAATGGATAATGTGTGGAGATGTGTGTTGTAAACTGATATGCAAAATTTATACCCTCAAACAAAGAAGAAAGGAGAGCAGTTATTGTCAGGGGTGTTGAGATAACTAGTACAGTAGAATTGGGTCCCTACCTCACACCATTTAGGGAGGTAGACAGACAATGGGTAATAGTAGAGGCAACAGAAGAACATACAGGAAGATGCATTTGAAATATAGTTGATTGGGCAAAGACTTTCTAACCAAACAAGGTCCCTAAAGGTCAACTAGAAGATGAAAAACGAATGTCAACTACATCAAAGTTAAGGAAAAAAAAATTAACAAATTTTGTTCAGGGTAAGATATCACAGATTACACTGATAGACAGGCTACTGTCTTAGAAAAGATACTTGTAGTATTTAAAACCAACAAACCATCAATATCAACAATAAAACGAATACAGAAGGAGTGGAGGTGTCATGGAAGTGGGAGAGTAATTGAAAGGTAGACATTGAATAGTGATTCAAAGAGGAGGGAGCCTACTGGTTGGAAAGCATACTAAGACATTTCCAGATTTGCTACTGCCCAAGAAACAGACAAGCTTTAATGAGATGCCATATGAACCCGTCATGGGATAAAAGCTATAGGGATGAATGATACCAAGTTTGGGTGAGCAGCACTCACCTGCTAGTAGGAATTGGACTCTGGAAATTCTCACCCTGCACAAAGTAGTTAGGGATGTGCTTGCCCTATGACCCAGAGGTTAGCTTCATGAAAAATGCCTTCAGAAGTCTTCGAAGGACTATTTTTGAAGATAGTCACAATAGCATTGATACCAATCATGGAGTGCTAGAGGCCAGAGGAATAGATAAATAATGTGATAGAGGCATACCATGAACTAATGGGCATCAAACACACACATATGTAAAGAGATCTATCTGTATGAAACCATATATGTATAAAACCTCTATGACAACTTCTATTATATATACATGGATACAGATATTTATGTATAGTTATATATAGGTTATATTAATGTATAGCAACTTAGTTATCAAAAACTATAAGAAGAGATAAGAAAAGAATGAGATTTATAGCATAGTACCATACACATCAAAATAGCGCTACAGTCGGGTGTAGTGACGTATGCTTGTAATCCCAGTACTTGGGAGGCTGAGACTGGAGAATTCAAGTTCGTGGTCAGCCTCAGCTACTTAGGGAGGCCTGTTTCAAAATAAAGAATGAAAAATAGGACTGGGGGTGTAGCTCGGAGGTAGAATGCCCCTGAGTTCAATCCCCAGTACCACACACACAAAAAAAAAATAGGACTGAGGGTGTAGCTCGGAGGTAGAATACCCCTGGGTTCAATCCTCAGTACTGCAAAATAAATAAATAAATAAATAAATAAATAAATAAATAAATAAATAAATAATAGCGCTACATTGAGCACTACATATTTTACAGGAATAAACATAAAGTTAAGGACATTTATCGTTGCAATGGTTTTTAAGTAGAACAGAGGCCTGTGGTCAGAGAAGCATATGAGTAAGGATATGAACAGATACTGATAACAGGCTAAGAACTGGGAAGTAAGATAAGCCTCAACATCACCTCGTAGGTACCCTCCAAATAAACACAAACAAATACCACAAATACACAGGTGACGGGGGGATACTTAATTCTTACGTGTAAGAGTTGTATTGGTCACCTAATGAAAAACCATTTGTGCATGAGTGGTACTGGGGATTGAGCCCAGGAGTATTCCAGTATCCTGCCTCTGAGCTGAACCCCCAGCCCTATTAATTCTTTATTTTGAAACAGGGTCTCCCTACATTTCTGAGGCTGGTCTCGAACCGTGCTCCTTGTGTTTCTGGCTTAACAAAAACATTTTAAAGCTGTTCTCTGAGGACTAGGAGGCCTATTATACTAACCAAGAGAGAAAAATATCTTGTTTAGAAAAGAAATTTGGGTAATCCCAGTACTTGGGAGGCTGAGACAGGAAGATTGCAGGTTTGAGGGCAGCCTCAGCAAGTATGACACTCTCATTAACCCAATAAGACCCTGTTTCAAAATAAAAATAAAATAGGGCTAGAGGTGCAGCTTGTAGGTAGAAAGCCCCTGTATTACTGTGTTTGTAAATACTATTATAAGTGATCCTTAGACTCAGCTTAAAATTTTTCAAAAGAAAACTGCAAATTTCTTTGTCAAGACCTCTGTAAAACAAGTAACTTGAGTATTGCCTTTATTGGATGGATTTTGCATTCAGTTCTTGATCTGGTTGAGGGTACTGTATGTGGGTTTCATGAACCACATAAGGATCACACTGAATGACCATCAGCGCTCCTTGTAACTAGCATTCCAGGATGGCTTCCAATTCCTTTTCCTCTGCAGAGTCTCTGTTGACTCAGTGTGGCTCTATGTTCCCATGAGAAAAATAGAAAATTAAAAATAACTCAATTAAATTTTTTTTTCTGAATGAATTTTTTTTTAAGCCTAGCATTAAGCCCAGGATAGTGGCACACTCTTGTAATCCCAGTACTTGGGAGGCTGAGACTGGAGGATCGCAGGTTCGTGGTCAGCCTCAGCTACTTAGGGAGGCCCTCCACAACTTAGTGAGACCCTGTTTCAAAATAAAGAATAAAAAATAGGGCTGAGGATGTGGCTTGGAGGTAGAATGCCCCTGGGTTCAATCCCCAGTACAATAAATAAATAAATAAATAAATAAATAAATAAATAAATAAATAAATAAATACAAAGGATGTGATATTACAACCCTGTAAATGGCACCTAAGAGACCTGTCTTGACCTATTTTCTCATTTTGTTGAGAAGTCAAACATCATTTGTTATCCCAGGCACAAAAAGAAAAAAGTCAGGGGTAGGCCCAGCTACAAGTTGGGATGGACATCATTCAACACAAGGAATCCTGAGCTATTGATTTTTTTTATACTGAAGATTGAGCCCAAGGGCATTCTACCTCCAAGCTACACCCCCCAGCCCTTTTTATTTTGAAACAAGGTCTTGCTAGATTGCTGAGGATCTTGCTAAATTGCTGAGGCTGGCCTTGAACCTGCCATCCTCCTGTCACAGCCTCCCATGTACTGGGATTAGTGGCGCACGCCACCTCGCCAGGCAGAGCGACAGGCATGTGCTTTGTATATCTCAAAGACATACCCAATACGTTTCCTTTTGTCTGTAGGAGTTGAGAAAACTCTTGTCCACCACCACATTATAGGACTAAAATTGGCATTACCAGTACTGGAGTGGAAATATGTAGAAATATTTCACCCAAAGGAAAAGCCCAGTGGTTATAGATAGGAAATAAGCATGTCTTTATTTTGTATTGTCTTGGTCTTTATTTTTACTTTTGCTTTGTGCTGGGGATGGAACCCAGGGCCTCACACATGCTGGGCAAGTGCTCTGCCACTGACCTACACCCCAGCCCCAATAAGTTTTTGTATCGTGACTTTACAGTGACCCTTATGCTGTTGTGCCCCTATTTGGGTTGGCAGTGAAGGAGTCCAGAGGATGTCTGCTGGCCAAATCCTTTTGTCCTCTTGGCTGTCTTCCATAGTGGATGCTTTCTGTTGGGTGATACAAGTGATACAAACACCTGCACCCTTTGTGTACACTTCTGCACCCATGCCCATGCTCCATCCCCAACCTCCATATCTCTGAGGCCTCTGCCTGTTGAGATACTTGTCCGTCATCACTGTCAAGGCCAACTTGGATTGAGCCCAGGCTGCAGCCGCCCCGCCTCCTCCACTGCCCCTCACCTGGAGGGACCTAGCCATAAACCAACACCAGGCTTTTCTCTGGGAGGGGCTCTGGAGCAGCAGAAGAGAATTCGCAGTCATCTGGGCTACCTGCGTGTGCAGCTTGCTGTGTGTCCTCTGACCCTCACCATGCTCAGCGCTGGTGTCCCACTCTGTCACCAGAAGGATCGTGGCTGCCTGCTCTACTTCATGAACCCGTGAGTTTGACTGTTTGCTGCTCCTGAGAGGCCCTTCTAGGTGCATGGTCACTTGGTTTCCCGTGGTCAGGCTTTTTGCATCATTTTGCAGCCTGAATAACATGCCAGGCACGTAACTGTCTGCTGCAGATGGCATGGTCATACTCCAGAACCCCAGGGGTCCTGCCCTGTGGTTTTCCTCTCGGGGTGGAACAAATTCCATACAGGTCCTTTCATGCTACTGATACTCCTGCATCATGAGGTCTATGACTCCAGTGGCAGAACAGCTTGCACAGCGACTTGGACCTCTTATGGAACCCTTTCTTGCTCTGGGCTCTGTTCAAAGCTGACAACCATCCATCCCTCCATATACGGGCCAGAGGAGTTCCTCTAGACATGGAACATGGTACCCCCAGAACCCAATGCCTACCAGCTGATATATTTCCTTTTTCATGGAAGGAGTTATTACAGGAAACGATAACTTGACTTTGAACTTGGTGAATATGTTCCAGCACAACGCTGAACAACAAAACTTTAAATGTGTTACAGATGTAGTAGGCCCCTGGAACTCTGCAGGATTTATCTTCAACCTTTTGCAACACATGTCTGACCAAGGCCTCAGCATGCCGGTCACTTCTTGCTCACCCGGCTGTCTTAATAATCTGCCATCAATGTAATGAATTAATGGGCAATTCTATGGGATATCCAGATGGTCCCAATCTCTTTGGGTGATTGATGATGAGAGAGGGTGAGAAAGTTAAGAGAAGTCTGGAGCCGAGTTGGCCCGAGTCCTGGTTGGGAGAGAGGAGAGCACAGTCACCGAGTCGATGGCTGCGTGCCACGTAGGTGAGGCCATGTCAACCGCCCACTGCCATGGTGACCGGTGGTTGAGCTTGTGACAGCTCAGGTATCCTCCAGGATCCGTCCAGTTGCCGCAAGAGCCAGGCTGGTCAAGCAAAAGGACGGGCCCACTGCTGCTGCATCCTCTCCGATCCTAAGGGCGGCACTACCTCCTGATGCTCTTGGGAAGCATCACCGTGTTTAGTACCTCTGATCTTGGCGTGGGGTGGTAGTGTCTGTATTCATCTCCACTCTTGCTCCATAGACCAATAGGCTGGCATGAGGATGACACCAACCGCTACATATGTCGCCCAGTTCCAAGTCTGAGGAAATGACTGGTGAATATGGACCCAGAGAACCAGTGTAAGGTTGGCCTTGATAGTGTCACCTGGTCAGATGATGTCCTCACTCTAACAGGGAACCAGGATGGTGCTTTAGCGCTCAGAATGCCAACCAATGTCAACTAGACGCTAAGCTCCTCAGGGCTTTGAACATCTGGATGCTCCCTTTCCCTGGTGCATGGTTACCCAGGTAAATGGCCTCGAGTCCCCGTAGGGATGGACTGGGATGAGGAAACCACCACACTCACCACCGCGTTTACTTACCATGGTGTTGGAGTCCTCCCTCTCTTCCTCTCTCTGTCACTCCTTCTCTTTCTTTCTTTCTTTCTACACACACACACACACACACACACACACACACACACACACACACACACCTAGATGTCTCCATCTCAGACCCAGTTGTCCAGATTTTCCCTCCCAGAGCACTGTCCTTAGAATAATGGACCTGACATTGTTGAACGTTAACTTTCTAGGCAATTCGTCCTCTCGGTCTCTCAAGTCCTGGACTTGATCGTCAACTTTCTCTGCTGTCTCCATGTAAAGAGGCATTTTGGCTTTCAGAGACCCTCTTAAGTTGTGCATCACTGGTCCTCAGCTGCTCACCACCTCCCTGTAGGACGTCGGTGGCACTGGGCGACAGCCACCCAATACTGCCGTCCCTAGAGCTACCTGCCCCCTTCTCACAAGGAGAGAAGGTGCCTCCTTGGTGCATTTCTCTGCACTGGTGGCTCACTGAGCAACTCTCCACCGTGAACAACTGCATCTCACAAGCGCCACCGCAGGGTCCCCATGGCCAGCGGCTCTCAGCTATAGCTCTTGTGAAGGTTCTTCAGAAACAGATGCTGAGAAGGAGGCAGGCAGCAAGGTTAAAGGAGGGAGGGAAACGACCTGGGGAAAGGCAGGCGACAACTGCAAAGCTGGAAATATGAAAGGAAACCCCCGTGGCCAGCCTGGGGGAGGTGTCTGGAATGTCGTCCAGTTTGGTCCTTCTACAGAAGGCCCGCAAGCCGCAACTTCACTCAGTACAGGATGTGGTTTCTTCCGGGACGGGCGAGGCTCTGCACAAAAGGATTGGGCAGTGGAACGGGCCTGAGGGAGCTGCCGGCTGAGGCTGCAGCAGGCTGTCTGAACACCCGCAGCTGGGCAGCCGGTGCTTCCCGACAAGAGGATGTGGGCGGCGCGCTTCAGTTTCTGCCAGAGTGCTTGAACTTCATTTCTTATTTTTTGGAATTATTTGAAATATTTATGTAGTCTAGAAGTCAAAAAACCACTCAAGGAAGTCTCAGTCCTATCTCTATCACTTTTACTTCATAGGAAACCATTTTCTTAGTTCCTGCTATTTTTTTAGACTGAATTTTGCTTTTGCAAGCACACACAATCAATTAATTAATTAATTAATTTTATTTATTTATTTATTTTTGCAGTACTGGGGATTGAACCCAAGGGCATACAATTTTACAATACCCGGAAAGTGTATCACCAACATTGTACAGTGAAGGCACAGGCTTTAGAGTCTGACAATTAATTCTTGCTTCGCCACCTTTCAGCTGGGTGATGTGGGCAAGATACTAATCTCTCTAAGACTTGGGTTATGATCTGTTCTATGGTGAATAACATCTAACCTGGTGGATAATATCGTAACGGTGAATAGTTACATCAAGTGGTTTGCAGACAGCAGGAGTTACTCGGCTTTTTGTGTGTGCCACGGACCCCTTTGACAGTCTGAGCTTATAAACTGCTTCTCAGAGTACGTTTTGGAAACCAAAACAGAATTCATAGAATTTCAAAGGAAATAAATTATATTAAATGTGGTTTGTAAAATATATTTTAAAAGATTAATTTATAATACTTGTGCTTCTTTATTAACACATCTAATTGCAAGATTTGGTGACAAGTCTAATAACTACTGTAGCTGTAACACTACTGTAACTAATAATTACTGTAACTAATACTGTATAGAGTATTATAACTATAATACTATTGTAACTAATAATCACTACTATAACTAATAATACTGTATAGTTAACTATTATAACTATAATACTACTGTAACTTATAATAACCACTGCAACAAATAATATTGTAGCTATTTTAAAATATATGTTCTCCTGTAATTTTGAGGTAGTGATGAACTTGAACATTATTTTGAGCTATTTATAGCAACTATAATGTGGTATGGAAATGTCTATGATTTTTTTGTGGGTAACAAAGTCCCATGTAGTTCTATGGCTTATTGCCTACATTAAAAATTAAAGAAACTAGTCAGGCACAGTGGCACATGCCTGTAGTCTTAGGACTGGGAGACCAAGACAGGAGGAATACAGGTTTGAGGCCAGCACATGGTAACTTAGTGAGACCCTGTTTCAAAATAAAAAATAAAATAGGGCTGGCTATAACTCAGAAATAGATCAGCCCTGGGTTCAGTCCCCAGAACCATAAAGAAAAAAAAAAAAAAGAATTGAAGAAAGAAGTAGTGAAAACATGTAATTTTTCCCACTCACTTTTATGAACTCCAGATAAAGAATCCAAGTTTGTACACCATGCACATATACCATTACTATGTGGCAGTTCTAATTTTAGAAAATACTAAAACAAACAAAAGAACCCCAGTTTGTAGAAGTGACTACTGTCATGGCTTTATGCTTCAGATTTCAGGGTCCATCATTACGATTATTTTTTGATATGTGAAGTATGTGATTGTATGAATGCTTTGCATGAATGTTTAATGTGACAGTTCCTCTGGGAATGAGTAGGCTCATTCCCAGATTTCCCGGAATTTGGAATCTCAGCCAGTTGAATGTGGACACAGAGCAGAATGGAAGCATTAATAGGTGGTTCAGCAAACTGCAAGTCCAAAGACTCGCGTGCCAAAAGAGGGCGGAGAGAGGGAGATGCGTGCCAGGACCTTGGCCGAGGTTCCCACTCAGACCCCGGGTTTGCGGAGTCTCTAGGAGAGGCAGCCCTGGTGCTTAGTTAAGAATAGAGTAGCTTCCTTCCTGTCTGTCAGGACAAGCTGGGCGTTGTCTGCAGAAAGCAGAAGCCGGCAGGACCGTGGCCTTTCCTCTTGACTTTCGGTCTTGCCATTGGTAAAGAGAACCAGCCCCTGGGGCAGCTTCCGTGCGTGGAGGGCCTTCTCTCAGAATGGTGGCAGAGCTCCAGGGATCACCCTCAGCTCTCCTCTCTCATCCTTTCTCTGCATAAGTTTCTTTTCCTCTTTCTAGAGATCACCGATCCGTCCAGCCCCTACGTGCCTGGCGCTACCCCCGGACCCTGGGACCACGGCCAGCAGGTGCGAGGTGAACCTCGAAGAGGGAAGCAGCAATCCACTCGGCCACTTTGCTTTGTCTTGAAGGGATCCATCACTAATTCATCTCCGAAACCGCCTCCACCCCTGTATCCATCTGTATTTGTTTTCTCGCTCTTGGGTGCCCTCCACTCTTCTTCCCCCTTCTACTGCTGTCAGCTGGTAGCTGCCCGGTCTGTGGCCCAGCTAGGACCTGGCCTAGTCCTTCCCCCTCGCCCCAGGGCTCTCCCAGGGCGCCCCTCCCCTGATCCCCAGGTTTTCCTCCTTCCCCCTTTACTTTCTTGTTGTTGGGGTGCAGGACTTGCCATTGGACATTTCTGGAAAGGGTATAAAAAGGAAACTTTTTTTTGAGATCTCAGCAACCTAGCAAGACCCTGTCTTAAAAACAACAACAACAACAACACACACACATATGTATGAATGTAGCTCAGAGGTAGAATGCCTCTGGGGGTACAAGCCCAGTACCACACACACATAAAATAATAATAATAATAAAAAAAAAGAACTAGCTTGAAGGAATGGGGCCAGCAGGAGGGCTGGGGGCGGCTGCGGAGGAGTCTAGAAGCCAGCGAGGTGGTGGAAGTGGCCAGGGCAGCAGAGCCAGAGGTCAGGTCGGAAGCAGCAAAGGCTGCCACTGGGCCCAGCCTCAGCTTGTCACCTCTGGGTCTTGCCCAGTCCCTATTTTTCAGCCTTCTCACCAAATCTTGCCCTTTTCAATGGATTCTTTTTACTTCTTAAATCAATTAGAGTTGACTTCTGTAACATTACTAGGGGGGGGAAAAAGGTGACAAGCACATTTACTAGGGGGGGAAAAAAGGTGACAAGCACATCGTCTAATTTCAAAGCTTTTTCTCTGACCTCCAAAGACATAGTGGTCTAGGAAGAAACAAAGAATGCAAAGAAGAAATTCAGATGGTAGGATTCTCCAAGGGTTTCATCATCTTGGAAACAATATAACAGAATCGCCTTGGAATTAGAGGAGGGCTAGAAGTGATGTCTGGGACCTTCTACAATCTATCCAGATATGAACAGAGTGGAGAACAGAGTAGAAAGGGGTCTTTCATTACATTTGGTTAACTTAAGGCAGTTCCAGAAAAGAAAAATGGAAGTCATAACATTAATGTGGAAATTTTCTCATTATTAGTGGCAGGGTTTTGTGTGTGTGTGTGTGTGTGTGTGTGTGTGTGTGTGTGTGTGTGTGTGTGTGATGAGGATTGAACCCAGGGGGCATTCTACTTTTGATCTACACCCCCAACCTTTTTTATTTTTTATTTTGAAACAGAATCTTGCTAAGTTCCTGAGGCTAGCCTTGAACTTACGATCCTTCAGTCTCAGCCTCCCAAGTACAGGGATTACAGGTGTAGGCCACCACGCCTGGCAGCAATTGGTTTTTAACTCTTCTATTCAAGAAATATTTGTAGATTAAAAACATTTATAGGAAACTCTCAGGTATCTTTGATTGGGCTAACTACATCTAACTCAGTTCCTCTTCTTCCTTGCTTGACATATTTTGGGTGTTGTAGCAGGATGAATTATCTACAATAATGCCTATTCTTTTCTTCCGTGTGAATAGACTTTTTTTTCAATACTCTTGGTCACCCAGAATAAGGGCATTTCCCAGACTCCCTAGTGTGACTGTGTGGTGTGTCTAGGTTCTCTTCCACTGTATATAAATGGAAGAGTGATTTGGAAGCTTCTGTATGTGTTCCTTAAAAGACAGCATTCACTCACCTTCTTTATTCTTATCCTTGACTGGCAGCCTGGAACGTGGATGTGGTCACTGCTATTTCAGACCAGGAGGATGAGAGGATGAGGATTGCACTTACTGTGTGTGTGTGTGTGTGTGTGTGTGTGTGTGTGTGTGTGTGTTGAACCCAGAGGCATTTACCACTGAGTGGAACCCCCAGCCCAGCTCTATTTTATTTCTATTTTGAAGCATGAGGTTGTTGAGAGCCTCACTATATGCTGAGGCTGTCCTCAAACCTGTGACACTCCTGTCTCAGCCTCCTGAGTACTGGGATTACAGGCGTGTGCCACCACACGGGGCTTGAGGGTTGCTCTCTAAAAACACAACGGTGAGCCTATAGAAGCAGAGTTAGCGTGTGAACTCAGCAGCTTGGTTTGCAAGGAGGCCCAAGTGTTTCCCTTTCCTTAATCCCTGATCCTTGAAGCTTCGATTTGCAGCTGTGTTAAATAAATAAATAAATAAATAAATAAATAAATAAATAAATAAATAAATAAATAAATGGAATCCATTCAAATCTTCCTAGTTTGCATTTGAGCTGGCTTTGCCCAGTAGAATGCAGCAGAACCGGCCATGTGCTCCTACAGGCATTGATCTCATGCTCTGTTGCATGTCTGTCTTCTCTCTTGGATCCCGACTTCCACCAGGATCACCAGCTCTCGCTAGCCAGTTGGCAGGTGAGAGACCATGCAGAGGAGCGCGGAGGGCTCCCAGCTGCCAGCCAGCCAAGCCTCAGAAGCACAGCTGTGTGTAAGCAGATGAAGGAGCCCAGGCAAGACTGACCTGCAAATTTAAATGCTAAATAAATGGTTGTTGCTTCACACTAGTAGTGGTGGGGAGGTTCCGGACCCAACAATGGGAAGTTTTGCACGTTTCTTCTTGTACTCTTGGACCTTGCCTCTGCTGTGGGAACAAGCTAGTCCACTTTGGGCTGAGAGACAATATGGAAAACAGCTGAGTTGGCCTATTTCTCCCATTTGAGGGTCCAGGCATATGAGGAAACTCATCCACTACCAAGAACTGGTGGCTGACCCAACCAGATTGTGTGATGGGCAGAGATAGTCCAACCAAAGTCAGAAGAACCATTCAGTTAATCTTCAGATTTTTTTTCACAGAACTGGTGGTTGAACTCAGGGGCATTCTACCCCCAAGCTACACCCCCAGCCTTATTCTATTCTTTATTTTGAAACAGGGTCTCACTAAGTTGTGGAGGATCTCACAAAGTAGCTGAGGCTGGTCTCGAACCTGGATCCTCCAGTCTCCACCTCTCAATAATCTTCAGATTTATAGACTAAATAAAGTTTAATTGTTTAAAAGTCAGGGAACTAAAGGTTCAAGGCCAGCCTCAGCAACTTAGTAACTGTTCCAGTCAGCATTCTTGCAGGTATAATCTAAAAGATCAACCATAAAACTTAGAGGAAAGAAGATTTATTTTCTTCTGGTTTTTGGTTCAGTCCACGTGAGGCCGAGGACCACGAATTTCAGAGGTGGACAGAGGGAGAGCACATGGGCTATGCTCACATCATGGAGGCTGGAAGTGAGAGAAAAAAGAGGGGGGGGGGAGATCAGGGGAGGAAAAACCATTTATATAATCCCCAAGGCCTCACCTCCAGGAATCCATCTCTTTTAGCCACACCCTGTGGCCCTACTGGGTACCACCTAGGGAAATCCATTACGATGGATTTATCCAGTCCTGGAATTACTGCCCTCATGACTCAATTAAGTCAACTCCAAACATTAATAAATGAGCTCTTTAGGGAACATTTTATATCTAACTATATATAAATTAGTGAAATCCTATTTCTCGGAGGTAGACTGCCCCTGGGTTCAAGCACCAGTACCCCCCCCAAAACAAATCTATTGTTTTAAGACATTAGATAGCAGCCAGGCGTGGTGGCACACGCTTGTAATCCCAGCATTTGGGAGGCTGAGACTGGAGGATCTGGGTTTGAGGCCAGCCGCAGCTACCTAGTGAGGCACTCCACAACTTGGTGAGACACAGTTTCAAAATAAAGAATAAAAAGTAGAGCTGGGGTTGTAGCTCGAAGGTAGAATGCCCCTGGGTTCAATCCCCAGTACCGAAAAAAAAAAGACATTAGATAGCACCAGATAAGTTATATCTTTGTGCAGATAATTTCCTTTCTTATTTAAGCCTCAATTATTTTTTATTTCTGCTACACACGACTGAACCTATTCTTAACTCATACAATTGTCCATCTTTCCTTCATAAGCCTCAGAGTTGAATCTTGATTGGTCTGTATTAATCATTGGGTTATATGTGCTTGGCCAGTGATGGTAAAATAGTAGTCATGTGACCTAGTTCTTAAAGAAGGGAATGCAGGAGGGTCCTGGTGAGCAAAGAAAGGCATGGGAAGATATGGCAGCGTTATTTAATAGTGTTTGACATGTCTGCACATGATGCCTAGGAATTGGTAGCCAGCTTACAACCATGAGGGGTGTTGGTCTCTTAGCAAGAGCTGACATTCTGAGGGCAATAGAGGTGGTGAAAGATGGAAAGAATTGGGGTATTTGATTAAAAAAAATTGGGCCACTTGGTAATTTCCCCTAACTCTGGACTTCTTGTTATGTAAAATACTACGTTGCTTAGCAGATTGAGATGACTTTTCTAATTCTGCTAATTCCAGCAGAAAGCATCCTAAAGGAGACCAAAATTCCCTGCTTATTTAATACTATACCAGCTGGGG
Organism: Graphiurus murinus; assembly: GCA_004027655.1. NCBI lineage: Eukaryota > Metazoa > Chordata > Mammalia > Rodentia > Gliridae > Graphiurus > Graphiurus murinus. The sequence goes on along the minus strand of PVLC010000905.1, from coordinate 29,261 downwards.
AAAGTCTTTAAATCACAGAACAAAATGTGTAGTCACTGCCCTCTAGGACTTTACACTCTAGAGATAATGACTATAAAACAGATTGAGGGTAATAAATTTCTCATTAGTTACCCAAGAAGGAAAAGTCATTCCTTCAGTATCAAAGAGGAGTTCTGGGTCACTGTCAGACAGATCTATTTATCTGTTAACTATGCTTCTCTAATATTTTTCCCCCTAGGGAGTATGATTCTTATGTAAAATCATCTCTTTTTTTAGCATACTAAATTATGATTAGAGGGGGCTCATCACTTTGTTTTCACTCTTGGTTTAATTCAGAGTAGTCTTTCCTTGAGATGTGAGGGTGAGTTTATATTTTAAAGGTAATGTGACAATGATTTCATATGAGTTATTCATCGCGCATATGCAATAATGAGTCACCGGTTCCTTCGAGCTCTGTGAAAACATTCGCAATAAATGGCGTAGATTAGACCGGGGGCTGAATCTGTAGTACTCGTCCAGTTTTGTGTAATTAAGTGATTTTTGGAATGCAGCATGGCAGCTTTGCTCCAGTTCCTTGGCCAGGGGGTTCTCAGGGACCGACAGGAGCAGGAGGCTCTTCAGTTGCACCTAGCGGACATTCGTGGGCACCACGGGATGGATGAGACCCAGCAAAGACTTTAAACATCTGCCATAGATCCTCTCCCTTGACCCGAGCCCCTTCCATGGCAGTTTTTCTCTCTGCACATGAAGGACTCGAGCTCTGTGGGTTTTTTCGGTTGTTTTCCATGGCTGCACTCCTTCCTCTGGTGGTTTTTTAATAGCTGCCCACACGCTGTGGCCATTGTGTACATCACAACGGGAATTGTTGCTTCAGTTCCTCACAGTTTGAAGCATTTTGATGTTGTTAGTTCCCTGCAGAGATTTGCTTCTAATTCCCACTAATATCCCATTTCCGTCTCATCTTTCGACGCTCTCATTCTGTTCCCCCAAAGGTGGGGTGAGACGTGATCACACAGGGCGAGTGAGGACTCGGATATGTGTGTGTCACGCGGGAGGTGGCACTGCCAACCAAGGGAGGTGGCTTTCGCCAAGGACCTAGATTCATAGATCATGGAATATCAGTCCTGCTGGGGGCTGGACATTTGGGTTTTGCGCGTGCCACACACACAGCGAGACCTAACATCCAAGGAGATCACAAAAAGAAAATGATGAATAGAACTTGGCTATGACAACCCAACCTGGAGCGCATGTTAAATACTAGGCCTTAGCCGGGCATGGTGGTGAAGGCTTGTATCTCACTACTTGGGAGGCTGAGATGGGAGGATTGCAGGTTCGAGGCCAGCCTCAGCTACTTGGTGAGGCCCTCCTCAACTTAGTGAGACTCTGTTTCAAAAATAAAAAATAGGGCTGAGGGTGTAGCTCAGAGATAGAATGCCCCTGGGTTCGATCATCCTCAGTACCCCCCACACACACACACACACAATACTAGACCTTGATGATGTCCCTTCTCCTTGAGTCCTTATTTCATAACACCTGCTTCTATACAGGGGAGTGTTTGGAGTAGACTAGAATAAACACAGAGGGTCTTTGAGCAAAGTGATACATCAAAGTTAATGTTTAGAGAAGACAGTGATATTAGGAAGATGGCAGTTTGCACACCTTGGTATAGCTTCCCTCTGCAGTAATTCTTGTTTCATGTAAGAACCCCATCCTCAACGACTAGTTGAAAGTTTGATTCGAGAGAGGATATAACATAATCTCAGTGCAACTTCATACAAGGTTTTTTTCTTTCTTTCTTTCTTTTTTATTACCAACAAAAAGAAAAATGTAAAAAACGCACAGTAGATAAACCCAGCAAATACTACCAAACAAAATGGTGGGATTAATACCACCTGTACTTAAACAAATGTGTACCATGTGCCTCTGATGTGATGTACTATGTGAGGGTCAAACTTCACTGTGTGGTTTTCCTGAAGATAAATGGCCTAGACTCTTCAAAAGTGTCAAAGTAATCATATTGGAGGTGCCAGACCAAAAGAGTCTAAAGAGAAAAGAAACCCCAATAACAATTTGTGCTCCTAGATAGGATTTTAGACCAGAATTTTTTTTTTGTTTTTCAATGAGGGATATTTGTGGGACAACTGGCAATTTATTTCTTATTTTTGTGGTGTGGGGGATCAAATAAAGGGCCTAACACATGCTAGGCAAGCACTCTACTGTTGAGTATTATGTCCTCAGCTCTCTGACGAAACTGGAATGAGAGCGATAGATCCAAGTTAGTTTTCTAGTGTGCGTGTGCGTGTGTGTGTGTGTGTGTGGTGTACTGGGTACTGAATCCAGGGGCATTCGGCCTCTGAGCCCCATTTTTTGTTTTATTTTCAAACAGGGTCTCACTAAGTTGCAGAGGGCCTCACTAAGTTGCTGAGGCTGACCGCAAACTTGCGATCCTCCTGTCTCAGCCTCCCAAGTACTGGGATTACAGGAGTATGCCGCGATGCCCAGCTATAGTTTCCTGTCTCAACTGTATCAAAGTTAATTTCCTGATTTTGATAATTGTACTGTGATTACATAGGAGATCGTCCTTGGTGTTTGGAAGCACACATTGAGGTACTGAGGGATAAAGGAGCATCACATCCCTGACTTACTCTCAAGTGGCACCAAAGCATAATTATATCTCTCCATGCATCTAGCTCCATGTCTGTCTACACAAATGACACAGCGAATGTAAAATGTTGACTTTGGAGGAATTTAGATGAAGGGTATATGGAAATTTGTTTTGCAACTTTTCTATGAATCTTAAGTCATTTCAAAATAAAAACAGAAAACAAGACCAGCAGTAGTAATATCAATTACAGACTGATTGTATAGCATTAGGTGGTCTCCATTAGAGGGGGTAAGGAGAGCATTTCCTGCACTGCCGTTTCTTGTTCTTTCTATTTTCAATCAGGTGCTACCTTGTTAGAGGTCTCCTTGACAACTTAATAGAGAATCAAGCCCAACATATTTCTAATAGGTTCTTATTCATAACAATGAATGATGATGATGATGATGATGAAGAAACTATTTCTTAAACTTTTTCTTATGTAGTATATGTGTGCTTTGCTCTTTTCCTTGACAAATTCATTAATGACAGTAATATATGTAAGAAAACAGAGTACACAGAGGCCTACTGGATAATGGACAATTTGTGTTCATGTTCGATGCAATATTGGGAAAGACATTTTCTGAAATCAACATAGTTCATTCAATCCTTGGCCATCAGCACTCACACAGGGAAGGGAGAACAGGCCTTACTCCAAAATTCAGGGTGTTCCAAAAACTAGCTGGGTTTTGGCACGTGTGTATTTATTTATATTTGGATATGAATGTGTTTAATTTTCTGAGAATTTATACAGAAAAAAAAATCATGACTGCCGTGGGCCAACACAGGAATATTTGGGAAGCTGCCCAAGTTGGCCATCTTGTCCCTGCTTAAATCTTCCAGGCAAGTCACTTCTGTTGAGAACAGATGGCTGTCTCCCAAGTTATTGGCAGCTCCCCATCCCACGAGCCTGTTCTGAAGCAAAGAGGTAAGTATCTGAGTTTTCAAAGCAGCCTTTTTATGTAGGGTATGCAGAGCACACCAGAGGCCTGCTGGATAATGAACAATTGGTCTTAGTGTTCCATGCAATATTGAGAAAGACATTTTCTGAAATCAAAATGGTTCATTCACTTCTTGGCCGTCAGCACTCACCGGTCCAGCCAGCAAATGTTTCAAAAAGTTTTAGGAAGAAGCCACTGCTAAGGTCTGACGCAAGGGCGATATTTCTTCTCTCCATCTGACAATACATTATTTTGATTGTCCTCAGTCACAGGAGCACCAAGGGGTGCAGTGCTCTTGATGAGTTTTATGGCTCTGGAGGAACTAAGAATAAGCCTCATCAGAGCGCTGTTGGGGGACGCGTTTCCTGCAGGGGACACACTCGAGTTCTGGGGAGCAGGGGAGTGGCCGTGTCTCGTTAGTGGCGGCAGGAGCCTCTGGGTTCAGCTGCACTCAAGAGACTCTTGTCTGCAGGCGTGTCACCTACCATGCTTCCACAATTGCGGCTTTTTAACGCTGAAATAACAGCTACGAAGCTTGGCAGTCCCCAAAGCGACTCAAAAGCATACACACATTGCTTTTAAGTGGAGTTGGGGAGGGGTATCCGTGAAGCAAAAAGGCATCTAGTCCTGAGCTTATTCTTTTTTGTTTGTTTTGGGTACTGGGGATTGAACCCAGGGGAATTCTGCCTCTGAGTTACACCCCCAGCCCCTCTTTTATTTTTTTATTTTGTAAAAGGGTCTTGCTAAGTCGTGGAGGGCCTCGCTAAGTTGCTGAGGCTGGCTGTGAACCTGTGAACCTCTCATCTCAGCCTCCCAAATACTATGATTACAAGCATGCATCAGCACACCTGGCTCTGAACCAGTTGTTTTTGTGGTGCTGGAGATTGAACCCAGGGACATTCTACCTCTGAGTTACCTACACCCCAAGCCCTATTTTATTTTTTATTTGGAAACAGGGTCTCACTAAGTTGCCAAGGACCTCACTAAGATGCTGAGGCTGACCTTGTACCTTCAATCCTCCTGTCTCAGCCTCCCATGAGCCAGTTCTTTGAGATAGACAAGGAATCTAGATTCATGTCACAAAATCTTGCTCTACAAGCTGTATAATTTGGGCCAAGCTATTTAACCTCCTAGAACAGGGCTCAGCAAACTTTTTTCTGCAGAGGACAATTAGTGATACTTTCATCTTCGGAAGAGTTGCAACTACTCAGCTAGGCTATGGTAATGCCAAAACGGATTTGGGCAATATTGAAGTGCAAGAATGTGGTTGTACGCCAATAAAACTTAATTAGCAAGAACTTGAATTTGAATTTCATAGAACTGTCACATCACGAAGCACTTTTTTTCTCTTGACTGCCCCCCCCACCCTTAACCATTTAAAAATGTGAAAGCCATTCTTGGTTTGCAGGCTACACAGAAACAGTAAGTAGGCCAAAGTGGCTGACCACTGTCACAGAGCTACAATGTCTCCGTCTGCAAATAAAAATGACAGTGTCCCCTTCTTTAACTTCAAGTGGTGACATCGGAGAGTCTGTTTTAACTCTTGGTGCTAACAGATGGCTTCATTTTCATCCTGGGATTTTTTTCCTACCCTCAAGTCACATCTTCACCCTTGCTTCCAGAATCCAGGATTATCTGACCCCATGTGACGTACGAAAGTGTTTACAGAATCTGGTGGACACGTAGTTCTTGTCCGATCAGGACTCCTGGCTACGCCTGATTCAACCATCCAAGCACAGGCTGGGGAGGTGTTGTGTTGAGGTCTCTATCTGCTCTCCATTCTAGCGAATTAAGAACAGGTCCAGTTGAGATGATGTTTCATGGTGGGGGTCCAGTAACTCTCAACGTGCCAGGCTTCTGGTAACACTGGATGAGAGAACTCCTGGGATCTCAAGCCAAAATGGTGCCTTCCCCTGAATGGAAGATTATTGACTCTGAGAAAGGTTGGATTCGATTGACCCCGATGCAGGCAGAAAACGAAGAAGTGGAGAGGTAGCCAGGTGTATTGGTTTGTCTACTTCGGAGAGTGGATGTCCAAAGTGAGCCTACCTCCCTAGGTGAGAGGAGGGAGTGAAGGAAGGAGGAAGAGGAGAGAGAACCGGAGAAGAGAGGAGGAGGAAGAAGGGGAGGGAAGAGAACATCAGAGAAGAGAAAATGGAGTGGTTTGGGGGGGATACAGAGGAGAGGAATGGGGCACAGTCCAGGGAACACATAGCATCTGTTGAGATGGCCCAAGGAAGTGAGGTTCTTCACAGTCTTGCCAATGAGACACGCCACTGGACCTTCCATAACAGTGGACAGTTGGAGGATAGAGAGAAGCTAAAAGCATCCACTTCTCTAGTCTCCCGCCTCAGGGAGGCAGATAGGAACCCATCCTAAAGACACACAAGAAGGGGAAAAAGCAGAGACTTCCTCCCAAAAGCTGGATGAGAAATGGTGAATGGGAGAACTAGCATATTTTCCAGAGAGCTTCAACTGGTGAAACCGAGACAAGTGTTCCAGGTGGTGATGACCCTGAGCCTGGCAAACTATGAAAGAGTAGAGGAAGTCACCTGTTGGGAAGAGGAGGAGAAGGAGGAGGAGGAACGATGTGGCTGTGCGTGGAGGGAAGGGAGGAGCCAGGGAAGAAAGAAGAGACCAGCTCCATCTCGGGGCTCCCTTGACCTCTTCGTGTCATGGGCTTTGCTTCTGGATTCTTACACACACGTTTCCTTTCAGGCTTTACTGACTGATACCAAAGAGTGCCTTCTGGAATATTACTTAGCAAAGAAAAAGTTGAAGTTTCAAAGAAAAGGACCGGCACAAAGAATTGCTTACAGAAGATTATTCCAATGACAACTATGAGAGAAGAATTTGGGGATACAGAAAAAAAAATACTGTGCACAGCATTTTAGGATAGCAGTTATGACTGATAGCTTTATACCAGGACCATCAGGTTCTTCTTATCTGAATACATTTGTGTGTGTAGGGAGGCAGTACTAGGCGTTGGACGCAGGGACTCTCTACCACTGAGCTATATCCCCAGCCTTATTTTATTTTGAAACAGGGTCTCACTAGTTGCCCAGGCTGGCCTTAAACTTGTGATCCTCCTGCCTCAGCCTCCCAGGTAGCTGGGATTACCAGGCCAGAGTCTCAAAAAAGAAGTACCCATAAACTACTGGAATGCAGGAAATGCTTTTGAACTATTAGAATGCAAAACAAGCACATTCTGAACAAGCCTCTTCACCCCCCGCCCCAGGCCCCTGCCCTTGTGCCCATGCCCTGGCCAACCAGAAAGTAGCATAGCAATAGGCAAGGGCAAGAAAAATTGGCACAAAATTGCATAACTCTGCCCTGTCTCCACCTCTAGCTCAGCCCCAGCGGCTGGCTACCGTCCCTCTCCAAAAATTAACAGCCCAGACCAAGGCATTACTTCTCACTCTAGAGATAACCTCTCTCTCTCTCTGTGCCAATCCCTTAATTTCTTTTCTGTGATGTTTTCTAAGACTCTACCTATCCTGAGTTGAGGTTCCCCTATCTGGACCCTCAGGCCATCTCCCCTGTGGAAAACCAACGAGCCCGACCCAAACACCTGCAACTTAAAGATCTCTCGGGGCAGAGGTTCCAGTCCATAGGGCTGGCCCCACAGCATAAATGGCAGTGGACAGCAGCAAGATGGGGACTCATGGACATACATCGTCCCCAAGCCCACACTCTGTGACCTGCCATTTATAGCCGTGCCCTATCTGCCTACATTATTAACCCACCAGTGGATTTGTCTGCCAATGAGCTTAGAATCTTGGTAATCCAATTGCTTCACCTCTGAATGCTTTTGCATTGCCAATAGGTGAGCTTTTCCAGGGGGACAGTCTGTATGCAAACCGTAACAGTTGGGTTAGAGTGAAAGGCAGAAATTGGATGCAGAGATAACATCTAAAGGACTGGGTGGAAGAACAAGAGCTAAATTAGGTCTCTCTTTGTCTAATACAATTAAAGAGAGGAAAAGGAAAGGGCTTGATATTCACAAAAGAAAAAAAAAAACTTTGATTTCACAAGAGATGGGATTTAGGATAAGAAGAAAAGAAAGGAGTCAAAAATAGCTTAATGAATTGAACCTAAATTACAGAATAATAGAAACGCCAAAAACACAACCTGCTAAGTGGGAATGCAAGAGTTCAGTTCGATTTGAACTATTAAGAGCTTGAAAAATGTCAGTTTAGTGTTTGGCTTGACGGTGGGGCAGAGGCCGCACACAGCCTGCACTGAAGTCCTAATTCCTGGTTTCAAGACTAATAGTTTTGTTTAGGAAAAACAGTATTTTTAAATTTGGATTTGAATGCCTGTTGTAGGGCATGATCTCTCTAGTGAAGCTGAGGTCACACTAATGCTTAGTACGATCAAAACGTTGTCCTTGAAGGCAGGGGAGAAAGTATAATCAGTGTGACGGTAAGAGAGTAGACTCTGGCCCCAGCTGACCTGCATGACCCGGGCATCTCTACCCGGCCACCTGCACTGTGCAACCTCTACCCTAGGCACTTGGAACACTGCCTGGCATGGTAATTAAGTGCTCGAGAAGACGTTGTTAAGTCATCTGGGGCTGGGGATGGAGCTAAGTGGTAGAGCATTTGCCTAGTGTCTATTAAGCCCTGAGTTTGATCCCCAGCAACACACACACACACACACACACACACACACACACACACACACACACACTTACCTATTCTCAGTGGTAGAGTTTGCTAATCCCATGAAGGAAAACAAAGAGAACCCAGGACTAAATTTTAAACATTTCCTGGTTTTAGAGCTTGACAAAGAGAGAGGGATGTCTATCAGAGAGGGTAAGGAGGAAGGCAGGGGCCAGGGTAGACGGAGCTGTGTGTGGGGCAGGTGAGGGCAGATGCTTAGGGATCTTGTCATGTATAGAGAGAGGGCACCCCCAAAAGCTCATTCGGAATGCCTTGTACCAGAGAGGAGAAACTTACCTGCTGCCCCCTTAGATTCAGTGTTTAGGGGCCTGGAAATTAAACTCACAAAAGATAGGCTAGCAAGGGAAGAGACAAAATTTAATTATGATATGTACAGGAGTTCACAGGGAAAAAAATGTAATTCATGGATGAGGTTAGAACTAGGGTATTATAGACCATTTTAATAAAGGAGAAAAGGGGGAATAGAGCATTTAGGGGAAAGCAAATGAGTTTTCGGAAAGAAAGACAAGTCCTTGAAAAAGATGAGAGATAAGATGGTTTCATGATGGTGTCTGCTTAGGTGATAAGAATCTGATCTTCTCTGGCTACAGAGTCTGGAGCTGTGATTTATGACAATTGCCTTCTTGTTACTAGATGACCCCTAAATTGAGGTAACTACTACAGCATTATAAGAAGCAGAGTGGACTTGACACCTGATTCACCTTTATCCTTTGAGACTTTCTATGGATGAAAAAGCCAGTAACTTGCAGGGGAGAGAGTGATGGAAGCCGGGGTACAAACTGTCCCACAGAAGGGTGCAGGCCCCAGAGAGCTTTGGCAGGCTCAGCCATGCTCTAGAAAGCTCCTGAGAGGCAAAGCCAGACTCGACAGCAATGTCCTGAGGAGCAGGAAACCAGAATGAAGATGTTTGTGCGCACACACACACACACACACACACACACACACACACACTTTCCTGCTCTCCTACTACACAACAGAGCTGCTTACTCTTTCACTCTGTCAACTCCCCAATTCTCACAATAGCAGTTGTCAAAAAAAAAAAAAAAAAAAAATTCCTTGATGGCCTGCCACTTGACTACAAGCAAGCTAAACAAAGAATTAACTCAAGAGCCTAGGCCACAGCCATAAACAAAGCCAGCTGGGAGAGTCGAAGAAAGAAATTGAATCAGAATTTTTGCTTAGTTTGGAAGGCATTTCGTAAATTACACACCCAATATTAAGTTCATGCCCTGCAGAGAACAGGTAGAGGTGGACGGAGGTCAGTACGATATTTCTGCAACGTCCACGTTGCCATCACATTGACAGGACCCATGAGGCTTGGTCCTTTTCCACACTGTTGACCTTGGACAGGACGCTGCTTCTCCACGGGCCGCAGGCTTCCTAAGCCAGAGAGAAGTGGACTCTTGAGAAAAGTAACCAAACACGTCCACAACATCAGTGATCTCAGCAGACGCCTCCTCCCTGGGGTGTAGGTCTCCAAGCAGTTCACATTTTTCTCATGGTTTTAGGAAACAAACACACTCACTCATGTTTATTTCCTGGGTACTACCCCAGTGTCATGGGAAATGGAAAGGAGGAAATGTATGCGTGCAAGTCAAGTTGGCCATGGCTTTCGGGATAGGAGAAAAAGGATGAGCTCTACTTAAGACAGACTTTTATTTTGGTAGGATAATTGAGTGACCATAAACTGAGCTAAGAGATCATAAACTGAACTATGATTTTTATACTAGACAGGATTAAGCACATTCTGCGAATAACTTGTTGTATTTTATTGCCATGCGGGGGATCACACCTATGACCTCAAGCATGTTAGATATGCACCCAATCATTGAGCTATATCCTCAGCCCACTTCTATTTAGTAAGTATTTTTTACCTAAAGCTTATTTAAAATTTCTCAGTCCTCCTGGAAAAAAAACAATAGTCTAGTATTTAATATCTGAAAACCAGTTTTGTGTTTTCTTCTCACATCATTATTTCTGATATTGTATCAAGGTCAACCGTTGGGGTAATATTTGTTGAACACCATGGGGGAAGACAAAATAGAAAGAGATAAATTCATTCTTGCTCCTGGTCTCAAGTCAAACAAAATATCACTTTGAGAGACTCATGATACATAAGTCAATATCCAGAATGTGGATAAGTATACAAAGAAAAGATTAAGTGGAAAATGAGTCAGTGAAAGAGGAGAAAAAGGAGACACGGATGAGGAATACAGATATTTGAACCACTTTCTCATGCTTTTAACAACAGACTAGGGCAGAAACTTGCTTTTATCTGGTTGATTTTTCTTTTTGCATCTTTATTATTCCTTGTGGTATGGTGGATTGAAATCAGGGTCTTGTGCATATAGTTCTGCCACTGAGTAACATCCTCAGTCTTTTATATTTTGAGACAGTGTCTTGCTAAGTGGCCCAGGCTGGCCTCAAGCTTTCCATCCTCCTGCCTCAGTCTCCTGATGGAGGGAATAGAGGTGTGCCACCACACTAGGCAGAATTTCTCCAGTATCTTAATATTTAAAAATTCCCAATTTTACAGTGAGTACCTATATACCCACCATCTAGATTCTCTTTGGTCATAGTTTAGCTCCAAGCTCAGAAGAGGTGTTTTCTATTACAGAAAATAGAGACCTTTCCAACATAGTCAATTGGAGCACAGTATCCAAATCTTCACTCTTTTTTTTTTTCAGTATTGGGGATTGAACCCAGGGGCATTCTACTTCCGAGCTATACCCCCAGCCCTAGTTTTTTTATTCTTTATTTTGAAATAGGGTCTCACTAAGTTGCAGAAGGCCTCACTAGGTAGCTGAGGCTGGCCGCGAACCCGGATCCTCCAGTCTCAGCCTCCCGAATGCTGGGATTACAAGTGTGCGCCACCACGCCCGGCTTCAAATCTTCACTCTTTAGAACCAAGCCACATACAGATCACGAGTTAATAGTTCAAATAATTGAGAGTTATAGATGTTGTATGTGACCCTCTCTTCTTAATATTGGAATCTGGGTATAAAAAAACTTTTTGTACTCATAACACTTCTGATACAAATATATGGAGTTTCCATACCAAGAAATTCTCCAGTTCTTTGCAGACACCAGTTGGTTGTCCTCAGATTGAGTTTAATTATGATACTAACCATTCCAAGTTTGTGCAGAACACACAGGCTAAGGGCTCAGTCCCATGAGACTGCCCCCACTTCCAACACCCATCACCAGTGGCCGGCCCCCGGGCTACCTACTCTTCTGACTTGGCTATAAATGGGAGATTCCCACAAACCCCTCCTCGAGTTTCATAATTTGGTATAACAGCTCACAGACCTCAGGGGAACATACCATGCATGATATTATAAAGGATACAAATGAGAACCAAATGAAGAGGACATAGGGTAAGGAGACTGCACACCTCCAGGTACGATACACTCCTGCACCTCAATACACTCACCAACCTGAAAGCTCACCAAACCTTGCTGTTCATAGGATTTTTATTTGTTTCTTGTGCTAGGGTGAACCCCCCAGCCTCCTGCATGCTAGGCAAGTGCTCTACCGCTGAACTACATCCCCAGCCCTCTTTATTTTATTTTGAGATGTTGCCTAGGCTGGCCTCGAGCTTGCAGTCCTTCTGTCTTGGCCTCCCAGGTAGCTGGGATGACAGTTACGTGCCACCACGCCCAGCATAACTTCCCTATTTTAAAGTCTGTTTATTATTAACCTTTGTTTCTCTTTCCACGTAACCTCACATAGTCACAGGCTCCGGAGGTTTTGATGTGGTCATCTTCCAGGAGCTAAATTCTGCCTACCACACCTACAGATGTGAAGTCTGTGTTCAGAATAATTCTCATTATTATGAAGCTGAAATTTTCATTTTGGAAAGTTCTCATTTCCTCTGGATAGCTTCATACGCCACGCTTCCTGGGACTTTTGACTGCTATACAAAAGGGAAGATACTACAATGAGGACCTTGATCAAAATTCAAACACAATAGAATGATATGGCTTTGCGCTGTCGTAGATCTTAGGGATTTTAGACATCCCCGTGAAGAAATCTGACCTTATTCCTACACTTTGGTAAAAAGAACTGCAGTGGAAAAAAGATTCCAGGGCATGCAACATAAATCCCTATGAAGGAATAACACTTAATTCAACCAGCATCTCTAAATGTCAGCTGGTGAGTTTCTATGATGTGCCATTTGTGCTAAATTCAGAAATAGGGTTAAAAAGCTAGAGTTCAGGCTCCCTGCACCTCCCCCTTCCCAGCACCCACTGCCCTCCGCTGTGAGATCCTTGAACAGGTAAGTGCGGCTCCAGCCATGGGCACTGCGGTCTGGACGACAACCTCTTCAGCGCCGCCATTAGTACTAATGTCTTGGCGGGGAGCTTCAGCGCAGCACATTTAGACTCCAGGAGTTTTAAGAACTTCGTGGGAAGAAAGAGGGAATGCATGGGAGAAAAGCAACAGAAGAGAGCCTCAAAGATGAGAAAAACAGCTGGGTTATTTCAGGCTAATCTGGAGAGTTGGAAGCTTTGTGAACATTTAATTCGTGGGCGTGATAGTTAGAAAACTTATTCTGTGCATTTAAAATATGTTTTATGTGGTTGAAATTATATTGTATTTATCTTATTTATTATTATTTGTGTATGTGTATGTGTTGTGCGTGCGTGCGTGCGTGTGTGTGTGTGTGTGTGTGTGTGTATTACTAGAGGTGGAATCCAGGGGTCTTCTACCTCCGGGTTATACTCTCAGCCCTATTTTATTTTTTTATTTGGAAACAGGGTCTCATTAAGTTGCTGAGACCCTCACTAAGTAGCTGAGACTGACTTCAAACCTCTGATCCTCCTGTCCCAGCCTCCTAAGTACTGAGATTAAAGGCATGCACCACCACACCCAGCTCAAAATTATATTTTAGTTTTTTTTCTTTTGTGGTACTGGGGATTGAACCCAGGGCCCCTCATCTATGAGGTAAGTGTTCTACCACTGAGCCACACCTCCAACCCATATATGAGATTTTTAAAAAGTTAACGTCACTCACTTGGCTCATAGTCAGGAGAGAGGAGAGCTCTGTTACAGGGAGTTCTGTCCAAGGATCTACGTGTGTCAGCCTTGGCCAGTCCAGCTCCCCAGCTGCCCCACAGCCCTTCAGCCCCACGCACAGCCCTGCCTCTGGCACAGGGGCAGATCACTGGTGCAGGCTCCCACTCTGGGCCACCTGCTGGAGCTGCCAGCCCAGGGTTGGGTGGGCCCTGCCTGGTAACACCAGCCCCCTCCAGGTCCTCTGCTCACGGGGTCCTTCCACTCTCATCTTGCACCAGAGATTTCGTCTTGGTTGACCTGCCGAGCACCATTCCTTTTCGAGGAGTCCTGCCTTTCCCTTTCCCTGCTGAGTTCTAATCCAGCCCCCGTCCACACCCTCTCCATACTCTGCGGGGCACCAGGGCTTCACTCTGGCCACTGGCGATGGGTGTCGGAGGTGGGGGCAGTCTCGTGGGACTGAGCCCTTAGCTTGTGGGATTTGCACAAACTTGGTTAGTATCATAATTAAAACCAATCTGAGGACAGCCAACTGGTGTCTGCAAAGAACTGGAGAATTTCTTGGTATGGAAACCCCACATATTTGCATCAGAAGTGTTATGAGTACAAAGAGTTTTTTTTTTTTTTTTTTTAAACCGAGATTCCATCAATAAGAAGAGAAGGTCACATACAACACAAATAGCTTTCAATTACATTTGTTACTTTAAGTATTAAAAAGCTTCACACACTCGAGGTCTGTATGTGGCTTGGTTCTAAAGAGTGAAGGTTTGGATATTGTGCTTCAACATACTGTGTATGTTGGAAAGGTCTCTATTTTCTGTAATAGAAAACACCTCTGAGCTTGGGGTTGCACTACGACCTGAAATCCTATCTTATGACCAGATCAGTCAGACTGCCCTCCACCAACACCTCTGCCAGGACTCCCCCACCGCCATGGTGGTATTCTTAAATACACAGTAGTATTCTATGACAGTGGTTCTCAGACTTCAGCGTGCACCAGCATCACCTGGAGGCTTGTCCAAGCCAAGGGTGCTGGGTTCCATCTCCGGACTGTCTGCTTCAGTAGGTTGGGGGGGAGTCCTGAGAATCTGCCCTTTGGACAGGTTTCCCAGGTGCTGGGGTGATGCAGGAGCCACATCTGGAGAACCACTGGTCTACTGTACATGCGTTCCTGCCACGAAGACTCAGTGGAGAGTCCCACTTGCTGTATTTGCATTAGATGATTTTCCTTTGATAAAGAATGGAATGTTTACGGATGCGGTTGCTTGTAGCTGCTTCTGTTCCTTCCCTCTTTCTTTTTCTTGATGATAGCCAGTGCCTGCCCCAGTATCTTCCCCGGATACCGAACACCATCCCTGGGCTGGATTTCCTGCCGTTTGAAGTTGGATCTGTTTCTCTCTTTGCCGCCCGGCATCTTAGTTTCCATCTGGTAGTATTTCTCATTCTGCCCCATTCACTGCTCTTAGTTTTTCTGTCCCTGCTGGGTCACAGGATGTAACAGAGTCGACATGAAAGTTTCATTAGGAGAAACAGAACTGGGTTTTTACTGTGAGCATGACTGCTCTTACCAGGCAAAATATTTTCTCTCTGTTAATTAAAGTGTAGATGGAGAACAAAAAGTCAGTAGCAGGACACCCACAGGAATTTCTCTAAGTAGACTAAGGGGTAGAGCCCAGGCATAGCAATTTAGAAGATAAAAAGTATTGATGCTTAGGTGGAAATCCTCTAGCATCAGAGCCAGGAAGAGTAGGTAAAAGTGACACCCTGCAGGGAGGAGACGATCGAGGAGCCCACTAGTTACGCCTTTCGACTGAACCAAGCCAGCACCACAGACACCCGGCCTTAAGCGGGTGGAACACAGGAGCTTTTCAATTCGGTTATTTCAAAACTATCAAAGTTTGATTTGGCAATTTGGGATCATGTACAATTAAAATGATCTAAGTGGCCCAAAGGATTCATAACTGCCTGGAATTTCTTCTTTTTCATTTTTTAAAAATCACTTTACCTTACTCGTAGAATTGACATGAATTAGGTCGTACACAATTTGACCTACATCCACCCAGTTAATGCATGCACCTTAAATACACACAGAAAGGATGCCTTTCTCTAGGCCTGAGAAGTGGAGGGCATTGCATGCCCTACCCCTCTCTTAGCATCTTTGCTGAGCTTTCCTATAAGCATTGCCCTCCTCCCTTTGGTCTTCTTTCTATCTCTCTATCTATCTATTGATTGCTTGATTGATTGATTGATTGATGTACTGGGGATTGAACCCAGGGGCATTCTACCTCCAAGCTATACCCCAAACCCCGTTTTTTATTCTTTATTTTGAAACAGGGTCTCATTAAGTTGCAGAGGGCCTCACTAAGTAGCTGAGACTAGCTGCAAACCTGTGATACTCCTGTCTCAGATTCCCAAGTACTGGGATTACAAGTGTGTGCCACCACGCCCGGCTTTTTTCCCTTTTAGATAAGACAATTTTGCAGTCCCTCTGAGATGCACAATCTCTGCCCATTGCTGGGAGAAGACTTCTATCCATCATTGTTTCTTCTCTTTTTCTCTATTAGGAAAATCTCTCATAACCTAGTGTTAAACTCCAACCTAGCTCAGCGTCTCTGGGCTGAGTGGCTGTTGAGCGGGCTCATTGACCAGTGGGCTTCCCACCCCTCCCCCCTAGGCCTCTCCAAGTTCCTGGGAACCAAGTACCGTGAGAATTTACTTGAAGGAACGATTATTTCCCATGAGGAGATCTGATACTAAAGTATTCTGATTAGTATAAAATCTAACACAAGTCCTGTGTCAACTTGGTCAAGCATATTTTTTAAATGTCTACTCATGTGAAATTAGCATGTTTATGGTCCTATATTGATTGACACTGTAGTCATCAAACACTTCTTTCAGTATCAGATAACAAGAAGTATTTATACTACATATTAAACAACATCAAAAACTCAAAATTGATCTGAATACCCATACTTGTGGTCTTTCTTTTAAAGAAAAAAATAAAAAAGGAGCTAGGCATTAGGTATGGTGGTGCACCAATAATCCCAATAGTTGGAAGGCTGAGACAAGAGGATTGCAGGTTTGAGGCCAGCCTCAGCAATTTAGTGAAACCCTGTTTCAAAATAAAAAATAAAAAAGGGCTGGGGGTGTAGCTCAGAAATAAAATGCTACTGGGTTCAATCCACAGTCCAAAATAAAAGTATTAAAAAATTCTTATAATGGCTGTAGCAAAAGTAGACTTGGTTATTTGAAATGGAATATTTTCTCATTCTATCCTTGATGCATGCGATTGCTATTTTCCCATAAAACTTTGCATTTTTCAATTAGTTAATTCAAGGGATTGAACTTTAGGGAAGAAAGCAAAGAATGGAATTCATTACTTAAGTAGGGATTTAGACTTTCCTAAAAATTAGCATTTTTTTGTACTAAGAATTGAACCCAGAAGCATCCTACCTCCAAGCTACACCTGCAGTCTGATTTTATTTCTGTGTGTGTGTGGGGGGTGGGGGTACTGGGTATTGAACCCAGAGGAGTTCTACCTCTGAGCCACACCCCCAGCCCTATTTTATTTTTTTAGTTTAAAACAGGGTCTCACTAGTTGCTAAGAGTCTCGCTATATTGTAGAGGCTGTCCTTGAACCTACAATCCTCCTGTCTCAGCCTCCCAACTACTGCGATCACAAGCATACACCACCACGTCTGACCTGATTTTATTTCTTGTTTGGAAATAGGGTCTCACTAGGTTGCTGAGAGCCTCGCTAAATTGCTGAGGCTGTCTTGGAACCTCCTGTCTCAACCTCCCAACTACTGGGATTAACAGCATGTGCCCGGCTTGTTTCTAGAGAGAATGGCTGGAAATGCAGAATTTTTGAAACAGTTGTCATCTGTGATTGTGTTTCTCCTCTTTCTCCCATGAATCCAAGGTCTGCACTAAATACACACGGATTTAAACTCGGTGAGAAGAGAGAAGTGCCGCCGATACATGTTTTGCTATACACCATTTGCCTCTACATCGAATCAGATTGTTAACATCAGTGTTTTTTCTTTTTTCCAATGAGATGATTTTTGCCAAATGACCATCCATCCTGAGTGAATGATTATAAATGAAACATGAAAGTAAATAGCCAGAGAGAACCCAGAGATCTATAAAACATCCAATGCGGGGGAAATGCAAAATGTTCAAGTGGCTGGAGATGAGAAATCTCCTGGTGTAGGGATTGCAAATTGTGGGCGAATGGAATTTAATTTAATATATGTTACTGCCCTGCAGACTGAGGCGCATATTGCTACAATCAATAAGCAGGATCACTTTGCCTTCGGGACAGATTCCCATTCCGTGCCTCCGCGTCCACTAATGATACACACGCAGCTTTGTGGCCATTGCGGTCCTCATCGTTCATCTTGTTTTTTACTTAACCAGCGTGGAAATAAGGGCGCTTTTTCAAATTTTAATCAAATGTTTCCTCAAGTTTGAAGAATATGTCCTTATTTTAAAGCATGCTTTGCAAAGTAGAAAATTCCCAATTCAGTCCATCATCTGGTGCTAAACCCTTTCTCGATGCCTTTCAGGAAGCTCTTAATCTTACTCTTCTTCCCCTTCGTTATCCTCTTCTCCTCCCTCTCAAGTCCTAATTCCAGCTGATTTACTAATATGCATGCTTCATTTGTTGGGTATATCGTAAATGTAGCACTTGGTAAACAGAACGCATGTACCGTTTGAAAACAAACCCCATCAAAGTCAGTATCTGGAGTTAACCAGCACACATCACACCATAAATCCGGTCCTGGGATACCTGAGAAGAAGAGTGAGCATGCGTATCAAATGTGTAAGGAATATGTAAAGAGGACAAAGTCCTGCAGCAGGATATAAGTGTTGGATAAATGGCAAAAGACATCGGCCACTGTGCTTGCTGGACTGGGAAGGAGCTGGGGGAAGGGCTGGCAGGATGGAGCCATCCCTGGAGATGGAGTCGCCATGAGCCCATTTGAAGACTGATGGGCTGACCTTGGCCTTGTGGACGGGGTGCAGGTGAGAAGTCTGCACAGAGCATCGGAGCCAGACCACCGAGTCTGAGCAGGTGAAACCGGAGCTGGTGGCAGCAAGACACCACGGGGGCTTGGCAAAGGCCTGCAACATGATCGAAGAGGTGCTTATAAAGATTAATCTGGTGGCAGATTGTTCTGGGACCTCATTCTGGGATTTAATAATAAGGAATAAATTCTGTTAGGATGCACCTCTCCTGGTTTTTTCCTCTCACCCGGTCCTTCACGGAGGTGAGGAACAGTTGGCTAATACCTTCTGAATAATAACCCCTTCCCCAGCTTGAAGAGGGAGTCTCACTTAAGAGATGACAGGATTTGAACTGGGGTGGAAAGGTGCCTTTGATAAAGTGTGGTCGGCGTCTCTGGAGAAGAAGTGGACACTTGCCCACCACGCCGGTGACCTCAGAGCCCCTTTGTGACTCCAAGGAACAATCTGGCTCCTTCTTACAGAGCCTCGGACAGTTCTGTCCTCTCTTCTCTTCTCTTTTATCTTCTCTCTCTCTGTCTCTCTGTCTCTCTCTCTGTCTCTCTCTCTCTCTGTCTCTCTCTCTGTCTCTCTCTCTGTCTCTCTCTCTGTCTCTCTCTCTCTCTCTCTCTCTCTCTCTCTGTGACTCCACAGGCCTGTGCTTAGCTGCAGCCTTCTCCACTTCTTCAAGAGGAAGTCACTCCATCTCTTAGATTTCAGACAAGATCCTCCGGGTCCATTCTCTCTCTGCCTCCTTTCTTCTGGACAGACCCTACCTCCTCCTAGAAGCTTTGCCCAATTAAAAGAGATTACTCCTTTACCGTGCGTCCCCGTCAACTCCTGGTAACGAAACCTAATGTTCCATCTCTCCGTCTCTCTTCAAAGGAATCATCTGTTCTATGGAAGAGAAAAATGGAGAGCCTCAAGCTTATTCTTGGCTTGTCCCTGGTTAGTTGTCTAAGTTATTTTTTAAAGGTACATTTTTCTATAATGATATATCACCCATTCATTCTGCCTTTAGTAACCATCTATTGGGTGTAAATTTTTCCTTGGTGCTGAGGTACCTTCATTAAAAAGCATCCATCTTTCTGTCCAAACTGCTCCCCGCACTGTCCTTCTCAGTTTACTTATTAGCAATGCCATACTTGTGGTTGCCCAGCAGGAAAGATGAAGGCATCCTGCGTCCTGCCCCGCCCCCACCCCAAAGCCCCATCCAGACTCTAGCCAGTCCTTACTGACTCCACTCCACCTATTTGGTCCAAGCCTGTACCATCGCTCACCTGGGTCATGACAAACCTCACATCTGTTCTCCCTCATTCTACCTGTGCCCCACCCGTTCCTCACCCCCTCCTCACCCTGCGGTAAAGAGATGCTTGCAAAGCAAGTTCCTCTTACACCTCTGCCCAGAACCCTGGAATGCTTCCTTTTCTCTCTTAAGAATGAAAGCCAAAGGATCTTAGACTAAATAAGATGGTTCTGGCGACGTGCACATGTTTTCCAACTCGTATTTTCATTGTTCAGGCACTGTTTTGCATACTCGAGATTTAAGGCTGTGTTCCAGAGTTGAGATCCTTAGATAGGAGATGGCTTGATAAGGCACGGCCCTGTATTAATTTGCACTTGATGTATTGCGGGGTAGGAACACTTGGCAGTTTGTTATCTGCTGTCTGCCTCTGCAGCCAGACTGTTCTCCTATTAACCGTTCACTTGCCTACGATGTGGCTCTTCACACAAGGAGTGTTGGCTTGCTGCCTCTGCTTACAGACAGACCTCATATTTTGGAAAAGGGAAAATGAATAGTAGAATCAATGTTTCAGTGCCCCGTCAGATGCCTGTGCTGATCAGGCTTTTTTTTTTTTTTTTTTCTTTATTGATCCATTTGAAAAGCTATTTACTCTTCCATTTTCCACTGGCATTTAATTAGCCAGATCTCTACTAATCCATTTTCTGGATAGAATTTTCAGATGTAAAATCCATATACACTATTAGGCTAAAATTTTCTTCTAGAAAAAGAAGAATGAATTGTTTTACTAATAAAAAATATCATTTTTTTTATTAGATTGTGTATGTGTGCATGTGTTTATGTGTGTGTGTATATGTGTGTGTGTGTGTGTGTGAGAGAGAGAGAGAGAGAGAGAAAGAGAAAGAATGCAACAGAGACAAAGACAGGAAGATACAGAGGGAATTGCATGCAATAATATAAGAATAAAAACATAACCAGGAGCCACGCATGGTAGCACATGCCTGTAATCCCAGTACTCGGGAGGCTGAGACGTGAGGATCACAGATTTGTTGTCAGCCTCGGCAATTTAGCAAGGCCCTCAGCAACTTAGTGAGACCCTGTTTTAAAACAAAAATAAAATAGGGTTGTGGGTGTAGCTTAGAGGTAGAATGCCCCTGGGTTCAATCCCTAGTGTCTCACAAACACACACACATAAACACACACACACACACACACACACACACGTAAAACATGGCACTGGAGTTCGAGTTTTTAATCTTGACTTTGACATGAACTTATTGTTTCATCTGTGGAATATTCCAATCTCTTTGTCCTCCATTCCTCAACTATAAAATCAATGGGCTGAACCAAATCAGTGATAGGAAATACGTGGATACTCATGTCCAGGGCCAAAGTAGGTGTAACCTGTCAATCAAGGACTCCGACTTGCTTTGTCATCTGAATCATTGTGAACATAACACTCTGGAAGTCACTGCCAGAGCAATTAAAGATGGAATACGAGGCCAGGCATGGTGGTGCACACCTGTAATCCCAGTATTTGGGAGGCTGAGACAGGAGGATTCCCAGGTTCAAGGCCAGCTTCAGCAACTTAGACTCTTCTCAAAATAAAAAATAAAAAGCTCTAGGAGTGTAACTTAGAGGTGGAATGCCCTTGGGATCAATTCCTAGTACCAAGCCCCCCCAAACACGCACACACACACACGGAGTATAAGATAAACATAATTTGTCTTTACTGATCTTTAAGGCCTCTGACTATTATTCTCTAAGGTTATAGGGTGATAATTTTCTGTTAGTTAGCAAGTTTTTTTTTTTGTTAAAATAACTTAGAGATTTATTGCCTGATAATGCATAATAGTATTAATCATAAATACTACTTGTTGAGTATTTACTATGTGTCAAGTCATAGATACCTACGTATCCTTTTTCTTGGGAGGTGCACACTGAGGAATCTAGAAATGAAGTTCCTGTGGTCTACAACCAAATTGGGGGCAAGTCTCAACAGTGAATCTAAACAAGGAATCTCTGAACAAACTTTGTGGCAGCCTTTCAACTTTTCTGTGGGTTTAAAAAAAAAAATGTAAGTTACATAATGTTAGGAGTAATATAAAATATTATGTAAGTTAGGAGTAATATTATGTTGATTTGAAACTTAGGTGAATGTTGACTTAACCTTAAATAATGTAACTTGGTGGCTCATGTGTGAGAGAGTGGCCTCAAGTCCTCAAGTGTGTGCGTGTTCGATAAGGATAAGACAGGCCGGGCGTGGTGGCACACGCTTGTAATACCAGTACTTGGGAGGCTGAGACAGGAGGATTGCAGGTTCGAAGCCAGCCTCAGCAAGTTAGTGAGACCATCTATAACTCAGTGAGACCCTGTTTCAAAATAAAAGAATAAAATAGGGCTGGAGGTGTGGCTCAGAGGTAGAATGCCCCTGCGTTCCATCTCCAGTGCCACGAAAAAAAAAAAAAAAAAAAAAGATAAGACAGCCCCCCAAAAGAGCCCAGGGACTCAGATTTGAACTGACATCAGCCTCAACCAATCAGAATGGACTGTTTGGGTGCAACTGGGCTGAGCCAATCAGAAGACCCCCAACCTAGAGGTTCCCGCCAAAACAACCCCTATAAACCCAGTGCAAGGCACTCTGTGCTCTCCATTGCCCGACAGGGAGTCCTCGGTGCTGGTGATCCTTGGACCTGTCATCAAATTCAAGCATCAGCCAAAGGTGGACCCGCTGTACAAGACCTTCGACTGGGACATGTCGCAGATGAGTTTCCTGGGTCTGGTGACGGGCTGGATCTTGGGCTTAGACTTAGGCTTGGACATGGACTGAAACTAAATTGGAGAGTGTCAACAGAGTGCATGCTTGTTAAAACTTAATAAAACAGTTATTTCATTATCTGAGAGTCCAGCCTGATCACTTGCTCATGACACATATATATATTATATATATAAATCATACTAATAAGTACTGAACTTGGGTTTGAATTCAGGTCTTAATGTAGTGAAAACTCATGTTCTTTCCCTTGAATATCATGGTGTATATTTTCAGAGCTAGTTTAGGTACATTGAAGACTTTTTTTCATATTAATGATTATTGAAATTTTCAAATATGAGCTTTGAGAAACTCAAGCCATTAAAATTTGATGGTTCAGACATTAACGTTATAGGTACCTTGAGAACATACCTCTAATTTTATATTCAATAGGTACTTTAAGAAAGAACCCTATTGTTCCTTCGGGTCCTGTTTTAGGTGTACAAACTACAAAATGCTTCTAAAGAGATTCTTTTATTATTATTAATGAATGCTTCTAGAAACACCCATCTGTCTACTTATTCCAGCTAAACACGTAGCTTCGTCTACTTATTGGTTGATGGAGAAGAATCAAATGAAGTTTGATTATTCCCATAAGTTTAAGAACTTATATCCATATGTAAGAGTGCTAAAAACCAGGTCTATTGTAGATTCTCTTGTATAAACAGAATTTATAACTGAACAGGAAAACTTGGCACTGAAAAGTCTTCAGTCTTTGGCTGGCCATGGTTTCCGAGTCCAAAATTAAGAAACTGGAAAGGGCCTTAGGGTTACCAGATAATATACAAGAAGTTCAGTTAAGTTGGAATTCCTGATAATGAATCACTTTTAGCCTTGATATGTCCTAGGAACACACTTCTATTAAAAATTAGTCAGTATAGCTGGATTATATGGTAGGTTCATTCCCATTCTTGTGAAGACTCTCCATACTATTTTCCAAAGTGACTGCACTAATTTGCAGTCCCACCAATATATTAGAGTTCCTACTTCTCCATAGCCTCGCCAGCATTTATCGTTCTTGTTTTATTATTATTATTATTATTATTATTATTATTATTATTATTATTATTGCAGTACTGGGGATTGAACTCAGGGGCATTCTACCTCCGAGCTACACCCCCAGCCCCATTTTTTATTCTTTATTTTGAAACAGGGTCTCACTAAGTTGCAGAGGGCCTCACTAAGTAGCTGAGGCTGGCTATGAACCTGTATCCTCCAGTCTCAGCCCCCCAAGTACTGCTATTACAAGCCTGTGCCACCACGCCCGGATTGTTCTTGTTTTTAATGATTGCCATTCTACCCAAAAGAATTGAAACCAGACTACCACAGTAATGTATGCATATCTATGTTTATAGCTGCACAAATTATAATTGCCAAACTATGGAACCAGCCGAGATGTCCGTCGGCAGACAAATGGATTACAGAATTATGGGATACATACACAATGGAATTCTACTCAGCCATAAAGAAGAACAAAATTATGTCATTTGCAGGGAAATGAATGGAACTGGAGAATAATATGCTAAGTGAGATTAATCAATCACAAAAAGTGAAAGGTCATATGTTCTCCCTCATATGCAAAAGCTAGGGAGAAACTGGGACTCAAGAGAGACTCCAGACAGAGGAGGAGAAACCTTAGTGGATTGAAGGAGGGGACCTCACTGAGGAAGATGGGAGCAGGGGAAGACTTGAAGAGGGAAACACCTCCATGGACACGATGCACAGACACAAACTCATCAAAGCCGATCACTGTGCTGAGCGCGGGGGAAGGTGGGGAGAGGAGGTAGAAGGAGTGGGGCGGGAACTGGGGGAGGCTCACCGAGTACTGTGTGCATGTGTGCCTCTGTCACCCTGACCTGTATCAAGATGAATGATTATAATGCATCAGTTTAAAAAAAATTAGCTGAGTACAGTGGTGCATGCCTGTAATCCTAGTCCTTGGGAGGCTGAGAAAGGAGGACCATCAGACTCAGCAATTTAGTGAGACTTTCAGCAACCTAGAGAAACTGTTTTAAAACAAAAAAAAAAAATAAAAAGCGTTGGGGGTATAGTTCAGAGGTAGGATGCCCCTGGGTTCAATCTCCAGGACCACACACACAAAAATATTCACTGAGTATCTGAAATACAAATTTAGGGAAATGGAGTGATGTCGATCAAAGGATACAAAGTTTTTATCACATGGCGTGACCAAGCTCTAAAGAGCTAATGTGCCCTCATACTCTACTACATGCTTGAAATCTGCTGAGTCAGCCCATAACTTCCATACAAACGTGTGTGAGAGAGAGACTGTGCGAAGAGGTGGGTGTGTCCGCATGACTGAAGCCGTTGGTTCACTGCGTATGTCTAAATGTCACACCTTGAACACATACAGTGTCAACAATGTGGATTTTAGGGAGAGCTGGCGGGGCAGGTGCCCAGCGTCATAGCCGCTGTCCACCCAAGGTCCTCGGCCTGCCCAGCTGCAGCCTCTTTAAGAGACTCCGGTTCCTGGCTCTGGGTGGGAAAGGAGAAGGGTGTGGGGCCCTCGGGCAGGTGTGGCTCTGTGTCCGCTCACCTGTACAGCTCAGGAGGAAGGGCAGGTGCAGACTGAACAAAGGAGGCCTGGTCACACCCTTGGGCGGTGGAATAGGAGAAAAAGTCCTGGTGCTGAAAGTCCTAGGGGTGCCCTTTGCTGTGTGAAGCGCCTCACCTTACCCACCCCGTTGAGTCTGTGTTGCTCGTAGGCTCCAGAAAAGAGTTAAGTGTGGGTTTGAATGTTGGCCCAGCCATTATTAGCTGTCATCTTTAGAGGATGATTTAACTCCTGAGCTTTCGGGTTTTTTTCCCTCATGTCTAAAATGGGGCAATAAAAATAACAATACCTGCCTTGTAATTCACAAGGAATTCTAATAATATGAATGTATGGAGAGTACTTAGCAAAGTACCTGGCTATTGAAAAGTAGAAACTGATATTATTGTAAAAACTTCAGTGGGGCACTTATTCTATCATTTTATTTGCTAAATCTGGAAAACCTAATCAGCCTATCACTCACAGACGGATTTATTAGCATGGAAAATGAACTGTGAATATTAACTTGGAAGATTATCTTTCTATTGCTACTTCCTTTTTCTGAGTAGACAAATGCTCTAAGAAGTATCAGAAATAGGCAAAAAGAAATAACAGCAAAATCACCATCCAGATTGTAGCCCCATAAAACAAAGAGATGAATATTTCTGGATTCTAACTGTTCATTTTCAAAACACAGATTGGGCCTACGTGTGAAGTTATCACAAGTATAGGTGTTCCTTCTATATAGACATATAACGTTCTTTTTACCCCTTGATAAATGTACAACTTGCCATTTTATATATTTTAAATATTTATTATTAATGCTTCTAATTTAGGGGAAGACCATATTTCACTGTTAGTTGTGCTTCATCAAAGTTCTCATTTCTAATTCACCCTGAACAACTTTTTTTTGTTAGTTAGAAACTTTGAGTTTTACCCAGTACCTTTCCAGTCTTTATGAATACCATGGTAACAGTTTTCTCTCCTTTGTTTTATTAATGCTATCAACAGAATTAGTAGGATTTCCTAGTGTTGAACCAAGACTGCATGCCTGGTACCATATCCTAGCTTTGTCCTTAACTATCTGCAGTGTGACTTCAGAAAAGTCACTTAAACTTTTGTGTGTTTCCTTTATTATAAAATGAAAAAAAAATAAAAGGCTGTTGTGAAAATTAGGTGAGTTAATACGTATAAGTTGCACAGAATAATTTGGTATTTAGTAAACACTGAACCCCTTAGCTGCTATTTCTATTTCAGCTGTACTCGATGCCCAACGTGCTCTTCTATTTCTATTTCAACTGTAATCATGGCCGGCACACTGTGACTGCTCTTCGGGGCTCCCATCTGCTTTCAGCCCCAGGTGTGTTTTGATCACCCTACTCCCCACCCCTGGACACTCATCAAGAGTCTCCTGCCACCTTTAGAATAAACCCTCAAGGGCCTGGCTGGGGTCCCCTGCCCGGCCTTTCTTCTTGGGACACAGCTCCCTTCTTGCAGGAGTTCATTATTTTCTGTTGCTAGAACTGAATCCCTGAGGCTAGGCACTTGGCAATCAATAGGGGCTGGCTCTGCGCAAGGTTCTGGGGGCTGCCATCTGGTGAGGGTCGGCTTGCTGCATTTCGGCATGGCCAAGGCCATCACAGCCCCTAAGTATCTGGGCAATAATTTGTGACTTTAGTTTTCTCTAATCCAAGAGCTGTTTAAGAGAGCTCCGAGTGGTGATTCCCAGGCTTGTATGCCTAATTTTATCTTACTTCTCATTTTATTAACTTGTGATAGGAAAATATAGCTTGTTTGGTTGGAGAATTTCTTGAACTTTTGGGCATTTGAGCAGAGTATTCTCTGTAGAGTTTAAATATACTAATCAAATTAAATTTTTGGTGGTATTATTTAATAGTTCTGCATTTGATTTTTTGTTCATTTGTTTACTTGAGTTGCCAAATTCTAGAACAAGTATAGCCAGGTATGGTGGTGCACACCTGTAATCCCAGCTACTTGGGAGGCTAAGGCAGGAGGATCATAAGTTCTAGGCCAGCCTGGGTAACTGAGGGAGATCTTATCTCAAAAAAAAAAAAGTTCAGGTGGTAAAGGGCCATTGGGTTCAATCTTATTACATATAAGGTATCTTTTTTTGTTTTGAGCTCAATTTGATAATCCTTTTTAATTGAGAAATGAGCCATTTTATAGTTATCATATAATTAATATCTGATTCTTGTCATCTCAGTTGATGTATTTTAGATATTCTTTCTTCTCTCCCCTTTCCTGGCTTCATTGTAATGATTCAGTCATTCCTTGGACTCTTTTTCCTTCCATTAATTTAGAAATTCTCCACCTTATTTTTTCATAGAGAGTGGCTATTTAATAATAGAAATTGTCAAAAATGGCTATGCTCTCCATCAAAAATGAGAAAGGCCAAGAAATAGAGTTTTAAAACATTGCTGATGAGTTTGCTTCCATTAAAGCTAAGAAAATAAAACAATAAATCTGTTGCAGGAGACTCAGTTTCCCCTGGTTCTCAAAGCAGGATTTCCGGAGGCTGAAATTCTTTATTTACCAGTAAATGACTCAGTTGACAAATTCATGGATCTGAGCCTCGAACAAAGAACTCACATGATTCTTATACCCTCGGTCTCTCACTTTGGAGAGGGGAGGGAGTAACCTTTAGATTTATTATACCTAGCCTAAACAAGACCCTTAAGTTAAATACCATCCCCCAGCTCTCTCCAGTCTTTTAACTGGCTCTCTCTTGTTTACATTAGGGAGAGCTCCTGGATCATGACTCTGGGTTGCCAAAGAAACAGCTCCCTTATCTTTTGGAAGTGTCTGCTCTCTTGCTTGAGGGCAGCTAGGGGGAGGGGTCAGGGAGCTTTTACTTTCCCCCATCTTGGGTCTAACCTCCTAACAATATTTCTAAGGCTCTGACTGGATTTCCTACCTCAAATCCATTAAAGCTAGAGAAGTAAAAGTATTATAAATTCTGGTTTGAGTACAAATAAAATATTTAAACTCAAAATAGGTACAAAACAGCACTGAGTTTTCCCATTTGTAATATTTTCCAATGATTCTAATGTTCTAGAAAAAATTAATCATTAAGAAAATCCACATAAGAGTATGTGCATGGGATACATAATTCTTCTTTAGCCTCAGGCTTCTGTGTGGCTGTGCTTGGCACTGGTCTGTCTTTTAAATTTTAATATTTTAAAGCCATCATGGATTTTATGTATTACTGTTTTTTGGTACTGGGGATTAAACCCAGGGTGGGTTCTACCTCTGAACTACACTCCCAGCCCTTTTCTACCTTTTATTTTAAAACAGGGTCTCACTAAACCCTGAGAGTGGTCTTGAGAAGTCCTGTTTCAGCCTCCCAAATACTAGGATTACAGGAACGGGCCACCACACCCAGCTTTATGTATTAATACTGGTTGCTTTGTGGGTTAATCTTGTCTCATTGACTACCTCATGTGTTTTTATCTCTGCCTTGTTTCAGAATTAAGTTTGATGTTTGCTGATGGGTTTGGGCAATGAACCTCTAATGGCTAAGGGTGTTTCCTGGTTGTATAAGAGATTACTGTGTCGTGGGTGTTGAATGAAATCAAAACTCTTGGAGCTTCTCTTGAGAAGTCTGAGTAGCTCCTACTTGAGTCTGTTCTGTAGAGTTCCATCCATTTGTAGTCTCCCATGCTGACCCTGACTTGCATTCATAACACAAACTCTACTTGCTCTATTTTTAAAAAACTATAGTCCTGTTTTTAGTATTTTATAAAATTCAACTTATTAATATTCTACATATTTATATATGTATTTCTACATTGTATTTAGGTCCCATAAAATGAGTTATATAAGCCGGGCCTGGTGGCCCATGCCTGTAATCTCAGTACTTGGGAGGCTAAGATAGGAGGATCACAGGTTTAAGGATAGTCTCAGCAAGTAGCAAGACTCTCAGCAATCTAGTGAGACCCTGTTTCAAAACAAAAAATAAAATTGGGCTAGAAGTGTAACTCAGAGAGAATGAATGCTCTTGGGTTTAATCCCCAACAACACACACACACACACACGAGTTATATAGCTTTCCACGTTGATCTCTGCTCTAAAACAGTCTTATGTGAAAAGTACTACGTATTCCTTGGAGGTTTGGTAGAAATGACCTACAAAATTGTCTAGGCCTAAGCCGGGTGTGGTGGCGCACGCTTGTAATCCCAGCATTCGGGAGGCTGAGACTAGAGGATCCGGGTTCGCGGCCAGCCTCAGCTACCTAGTGAGGCACTCTGCAACTTAGTGAGACTCGGTTTCAAAATAAGGAATAAAAAATAAGACTGGGGGTGTAGCTCGGAGGTAGAATGCCCGAGTTCAATCCCCAGTACCGCAAAAAAAAAAAAAAAAAAAAAAATA